>PVKS010053246.1:0-10473 GCA_004027875.1 Aplodontia rufa
TGAGTCATACAGGCGGTTCTTCCAGTACTTTCTCTCCAAATCTTCAAAATTCAGGTGTGGGGGAGTTCTGTACTTCTCACTGTTGGCGAGGAGGTGATACTCTCCCACTGTCATGGGTTTCTTCTTTTTGTGGTATTGAGTGAACATACCTGCCCTCCCAGACACAATCTGCTGCAGGGGAGTGGCTATTAAGATGTCATTGATATCATCATAGGACTGTCTGGCTCTCCATTCCTTGGGTGGAATTACCTTGGCCAGGCCAGCTCTGTGTGCCCCTTGGGATTCCATGTAAGCAATATACTTGTTGAAATCTGAGAATTCTTCTGTGGTTGGGTGGAATGTCATGACGGTACAACTTGTTTTCTGGGTACCAGAGTGCTCAGGCTTCATGGCCCCAATATACTCACCAGCAAACTCTAGGACCTGGAGTGTTTTCTAGATTCCTGAGAATGTTTGTCCCAAGTCCTGGCTCAGCCTGCAGCTGGATGAAGGTCCTTGGTGAGGACTTTCACTGTCTATGTCTTCTGATTCTCAGGCGTGCATGCATGAGTAGTTGCTGGATCCACTGTACCAGGTGTGGTCAGGAAGGTTTAAACTCTAACCCTGAAGAAAATACAGAATTAAAAATAAGTTATCTGATACTAGACAAAGTGCCAAAAAATACATTGAAGAAAAGATAACCTTTTTAACAAATGGTGCTGGGATAACTGGAAATCCATATGCAGAAGAATGAAAATTAATCCCTGTCTCTCACCACGCACAATCCTCACTCAGGGTGGATCAAAGAATTAGACTAGAAACCCTGCGCCTGCTGGAAGAAATGTAGACCCCACACTCCAACATGTTGACTCAGAAACTGATTTCCTTACCGAGACTCCTAAAATGGAAAAAGTAAAATAAAAACAACCAATAAGTGTGATGGCATCAAATTAAAAAGGTTCTTCACAGCAAAGGAAACAATTAGGAGTGTGAAGAGAGAACCTACTGATACAAAAATAAAATTTAAAAAATAATCAGAGGAATAGACAAAGGGGAATAAAGGGAAAGGAAGAGGGATGTTATAGGGAAAGACAGTGGAATGAATCTGACTTAACTTTCCCATGAATGTATATGAATATATCACAGTGTATCTCACTATCATATACATCCACAAGACACTAATTTTTAAAAACTGTACTTAGACGGCAGACAGATCAGTAGAGAGGGAGGGGAAGACAGGAATGGAAGAGGGGAGAAGATAAGAGGTTGGTGCTGGGAACTAAATTAGACCAAATTATATTCCATGCTTTTATAATTATGTCAAAACGAATCCTAATGTTATGCATAACTAAAAAGAACCAATAAATAGGAAAAAATTTTAAAATAAGTGAATGACAAAAAAAATATTGAGCTAACATTAAGTTCAACAAAATTGAAATAGCACTGTTAATATCAAAATTCAAGGTCAAACAAGACAGAAAAAGAGGAACTACTGTCTGAACTAAGGTAAAAAGTAGCATGTTTTAAAATAAGTGTTTACATACTCAATTCAAGAAGCTGATTGAGGGAGTTGGAGCAGTGGCTTAGCAGTTATGGTGATGGCCTGGCATGCGCAAGGACGCAGGTTCAAACCCCAGCACCACGAAAAACCACATACGCAACTAAGTGTCAGAGCAATGAAAACCACGTGAAAAGCTAAACAAAATTGATTCTCTCTCTCTTTCTCTTACTGTCTGTCTCTTTATTAAAAAAAAAAAAAAAGCAGAGGACCAATATGAAGAATAGGAGGCAAGAACAATCCTTGAATCCCTGGACTGATAAAAGCTCCACATTGCTGCACCCCTGCATCCAGTGCTGGTGTCCCTCTGCAGTCACCACTGAGACCAAGAGAAAGTTTGAAGGTGGGGCTAAAGGAGATAAAGCCAAGGTGAAGAAAGAACCACAGAAGATCTGCAAGGCTGTCTGCTAAACCTGCTCCTCCAAAGTCAGAGCCCAACCCTAAAGAGGCCCTGCAAAAAAGAAAAAGTTATCTAAGGGCAATGTGGAGCTGGCAAGGGTGGGAATAACTATGCAGAAAATGGAGATGCCAAAGCAGACCAGGCACAGAAAGCTAAAGGAACCAAGAAGCATGTGCATGTTTTACTTCCAGTGACTTTAAGGTTTGAAATACTATTTTTATTAAGTTTTATGAAAATGCAGAATTTTGCCTGGTGTGTGGTGCATGCCTGTAATCCCAACAGCTTGGGAGTTTAAGGCAGGATTGCAAGTTCAAAGTCAGCTTCAGCAACTCAGTGAGGCCCTAAACAATTTAGATCCTGTCTCAAAATAAGAAATAAAAGAAGGGCTGGGGTTGTGTCTCAGTGCCCCCAGTTCAATCTGTAGTACCAAAACAAAGAGTAAATACCCAGAATTTTGTTTTACATCTTTAAAAAGCTAGGTTGTTATCACACAGAGCACTTCACCTTCTTTGGGAGTAAGCAGCATTTGTCACTAATAGAACGTCTCTAAAGCTGAACTGCAACAGGGAAAACGTCTTTCCCTGATAGCTTTGAGACTGCCTCTGGGCTCCCAGGAGGAGAAATTCCCTGACCTTGACACACATAGCTATCTTGACAAAAACACGTTGTGGTGTGGGAAAACTCAAATTCATCTTTATGTTCTCCTTTCCCACTCTGCGATAAGCATAGACTTAACTCCCTTAAACCCAGAGACCTAGTAGGACCTGACCCCCCAAAATTGCTTTACCTGTATCAGGAAATCTGGACTTCCCCGTGACCTTGTTGAAATGGTGCCTCTCAAAAGGGTAGTAGTTCTGTTTTCTAGATTATGGGTCTTCAGATTGATGATATTGATGATTCTGCCATTTTCTTTCTCCCTGTCTTCCTTCCTTTTATTTAGACCAGGCATTAAAAGCAGTACCAAAAAATAATTTTTTTAAGTATCTTTAGCGAAACTGGACACAGTTTTAAATGAGACTGAAATAATTAACATTAAAGAAGAATTAAATGGGGGCTGGAGCGGTGGCTCAGCGGTTACAGTGCTTGCCTGGCATGTGCAAGGACACCGGTTCAAATCCCAGGGCTACGTACACGATGAAGTGTTAGAGCAGCAGGGGCTGCATGAAAAACTAAATAAAATTGATTCTCTCTTTCTCTCTCTCACGCTTCCTCTCTCTCTTAAAAAAAAAAAAAAGAGGAATTAAAGGAAAAAAGAGCAGGACTACAGGTGACTCAGTAGTAGAGTGCTTGCCTGGCATGCATGAGAACCTGGGTTCAAACCCCAGCGCCATATTCACAACTTAAGTATTGAAAAATAAATAAAAGTTGACTTTATCTTTCTCTCTCTTAAAAAAAATAATTTAAAAAAGGAAGAAAAAGCAAGGTCATAAAACAAAACATGCACAACAGAAAACCTAACACCTAACAAGGGTGATGATGAAAAAGAAAAAAAGTGATTTCTTTGAAAAGACCATGAAATAAATCACAGTGCTAAAATAGGAGACTAGCTATAAATTTACTAGGTCTTTAGTTTTTAAAATATAATTGCATCTTATGAAAAATTCTGGTGGTAATAATTTTCTCGAGGTACAATTATCCAAAATGCGTTCAACAGAAAATCAAAGTGACCTACCTTCCCCAGCAAAATCTGGACCCAAGTAGAGATACTCCAGCACACAGAGAACGCTTCTTCTTGGCAGCTACCATCACCTAAAGCCAGGGTCCCGAGGACCCAGGCTTTATATCTGAGCTGCTCTAATTGAATCAGGGCCGGCCTGATGTGATCATGCAGCTAGATTCTTAATTTAACATCCCACTTAATCCAGGCCCATCAATCCTCCCCCACCACACTTTTTAAATCCAATCCAATCCAATCCAATCTAAGAGGTTGAAAATCAAGGTTAGGGAAAAGGCAAACAGGAAAAGATTAAGCAAAGAAACTGACATAGCAAGCTGTAGTAGTACCCGCCTGTTGGACCAACCATTTGGAAAGTTGAAGCAGAAGGATGGCAAGTTTGAGGCCAAGTTTGGCAAAATTTTGTGAGACCCTGTTTCAAAAGAAAAAAAGAAAGGAGGTTGGGATAAAGCTCAGTGGTAGACCATCAGTGGGTTCAATCCCTAGTACAGAAAGGAAAGAGAGAGAGAGAGGCAGACAGACAGACAGTGACACAGAGTGACAGAGTCATACAGACACAGAGAAAGAGAAAGGCACACACACAAAGGAAGGAAATGAAATGAAATGAAACCTGGGATAATGATATTAATACCAAATATATTTGTATGGGGGAGTGTTTATAGCTATTGAAAGAAAAACTCACTAGGAGCTTACTGCAGTGGTGAACTTTTGCACCTAATCACACAGAGAGACATAGAGAACTAAGTCTGAGAGACACAAGGGAAAACTAACCAATCTGTGATCATGCTTGGAATATTGCTTTATTTGTGTTTTGACACCATTCCAACAGAATCTGACAGAGTTCAAAAGAAATTAATAATGCTGGAAATATATAAACAACTAAGCAAGTTTGATCACATAACCTGAAATAAACACAAAATAAATGAATGGAAAATACTTTTTAATACACATAAAACATTTGCAAACATTTATCAATACAGAGCTATAAAAAAACTAATAAAAATTTCACGGACTCAATATTGAGCAGTCTTGATCACAATGAAATAAAATTTAAATTCAACTATAAAAACATATATTTACTTCAAATTAATATCCACATTTTTTTAAAGAGAGAGGGACAGTGAAAGAAAGAGAGAATCAGTTTTACGTAGTTTTTCACATGGCTTTCGTTGCTCTGAGACTTCCTTGTGTATGTGGTGCTGGGGTTCAAACTTCATACTCGAAAACCCCAGGCAACCGCCATAACCACTGAGACACCGCTCCAGGACCTAATATCCACATTTTAAAACCTGTTCATTTTTGTTAAACTTAATAAAAACAAATGAAAACCAAACCAGGCAATATTACACAAAAGTAAATAAAGTGTAAAAGTACTGATAAAATGATAAACAAAAGGGAAAACATATAAAAATTGAGTTGATTAGTAAAACTGAAATCTGATAACTTTAAAGAAAAATAAATGGAAATGTTGATGAAGGAGAAGTTGTTTCTGGGTCCAGTCAAAGAAATATATGAGATTAAGGCTTTTTCCATTACTTCAAATAAGAATGTGCTAAATACAAGGGAAAAAAGAAATCAATGGAAACAGCTCCCCATGATGAAAGCTCAAATGCCTTGAGCAAAATTAAAACCATACACAATTGTAAACCAAGATACAAAATAAATACCTATAAGTTCATACAGATACACATAAATGATTGAATAAATTGACAAACGGGGGGAAGAGACAAATCTCTCCTACAGCAGAATTCAAATAAATGTTTATACCATTCATCACATGGCTTTATGTAAAACAATCATACTTATCTACTTTAATGTATTTTGCATGTCTTTTTCCACATCAACACTGATCTGTGGTAGCTATACTTGGTTCTGCTTCCATGCTGTAGGCTATTCAGTGGACTAAATGTTTCTCTTGTTGATGGCCATTCCGGTTTTTTCCACCTTGGGCCTCTTAACAAACATTGCTCTGAACATTCTTGGGCATGTATACTAGAAATATATGCATGTGCATCTAAGAATGGATTTCTTCTCTTGGTGATAGAATATGTGAGTCAAATTTTATCATCCAAACTACTTTTTAGTAGATTTTACCAATATACATGCTAGCTCCTCATCGTTCTTCACTTTTGCAAACATTTAATGAATATGAGCCTCGTGGGATCTCATTAAGATTGTCAGTTCCCTGATTACTAATGGGAAAGAGCAGTTTTCTTCATGTGCATTGGTCATTCCAACATTCTTATTCATGAAGTGCCTGTTCAAGTATTCTGTCCATTTTCCACTGTGCTCCTTTATACCTTTTTTTATTATTTTGGATGCTTGCTCTTTGTTGGATATGAGTAGTAGTATCCGTATATATTCCTTTGTCTTTTCACTCTCTCAGATCTTTTTTTTTTTAAACCAAGGCTTAAACCCAGGGGCACTTTACTCCTGAGTTACAGCCCCAGTTCTTTTTATTTTTTGTTTTGAGACAGGGTTTTGCTATGTCTCATATATTTTGGTAATTTTTTTTAGTATTAAATGGACACAATACTTTTTATGTGGTACAGAGGATCAAACCCAGTGACTCACATGTGCTTTACCACTGAGCTATGAGCCCAGCCCTGTTATATCTTTTGATGAACAACAGTCCTTCTTAAATATCTCATAGTGAAAACAGTTCAAACATATATTGACTACCAAATATCAAATACTATTCAATGTATTATGCATAGGATACTTTAACTTTTATAAAAGGGAGATCAGAACAGGAGGGAGGTGGACCACAGTTCAACTCTGGGAGGTGGCTTTTTGGTTTCCCGTTCCCATCAACACATCTCCGGCACCATCTTATAGGCAGCTGTCAGGTGGACTTGAGGCAGGGCAGCAGTTGGAACTACATAGAGCATGGAGGTGTAGCAGGCAGCAAGACAGGAGCCCACTAAGCTGTAGCCAGACTGGTCTCAGATTTCTGGCCTCAACCAATCCTCCTGCTTCAGCTTCCTGAACTGAGACTACAGAGTGGTCAGGGGCTTGTCCATTGGCACCCCCTGCCTCTTGAGTGTCTTTCAAGCCATTGTAATAAGTCTTAGGGACTCAAGATAAATAGAGATTAAAATTAAACCTCCAAAGTACTTTGGCACTTCCATATTCCTGTGCCAGATCCTTAAATTTCTGATAAAAATCTTTCTTGTGTCTATGTGATCAGCAAAAGGACTAACAAAACTATCATAAAAGGAAAAATCTTGAAAACTACTCTACTATTCCTTATGATAAAACCAGAGACTCACTCCATGCAGCAGTGTTATCATTCCCTGATGTTTTATGTTTGGGATCATGGCCTGGGCTAGTGGATCCATGGTTTTCATCCAGTACAGGCTCAAGGAGCATGTCCAACACACTCATAAAACTAGTATATCCCCCACACCCGCTCTTTCCTTCAGTCCTGAGATACACAAACCATCATCTTTTCTGATTAACATCTTTGTATCTCTTTAAACTCTCTCTTTTATCTTTCAGGTTTGTTGTAGTAGTTCCAGTCGTTTGCTGGTGAACTCCACTGTGATAACTAAGGCAGGTTTGCCAATTATTGGTCCCTTTGTTCTCCTGAGTAGAAACTCCAATGTGTCAAGGTAAGTAATAATTTTTTAAAAAAATCTGCCAATCTCATTATGAACATATGAATTGTGTTCATATAATATTCAATTATTTATTCACTCATCTCCATAAAACCATAAACATATTATGAAACAGTCACGCTACAAGAAACTGACAGTACACACAACATTTATACACATTTATATAAGGGTAAATGTGCATGTATATGTGATTGTGCGTGTTAGTGCATGAAGGTGATAGATCATGCTAATTTTCCATCAAGCAGTAATACTGAAAGAGTATACATAATAATATAAGCATGTGGGCTGGGGCGGTGGCTCAGAGGTTGGAGCACTTGCTGGGCATGTCCAAGGACCTGGGTTCAAACCCTAGCACACATACACAACTAAGTGTTGGAGAAACAAAAACCAGATGAATAAATAAAAATTGATTCTCTCTCTCACACATTCTCTCCCTCTCTCTTTAAAAAAAGGAATATAAGCACAATTCTAGTTATAAGTGACAAAATGCTTTACCATAAATGTCTATGTTATTTGATATTTATGCTATTATTAATGATTAACAACTCTTAAAAATATTAAACTAGTTAATCTACTGAATACCACCCAACAACAAAAACAAAAAATAACCCAATCAGTAAGTGGGCAAATGAATTAAACAGACACTTCTCAAAGCAAGAAATGCAAATGGGGGGCTGGAGAGGTGGCTCAGCGGTTTCGGCGCTTGCCTGGCAAGCACGAGGACCCGGGTTCAAACCCCAGCACCACATACACAACTGAGTGTTGGAGCAACCAAGGCCATGCGAAAAAACTAAATAAAGTTGTTTCTCTCTTTCTCTGTCTCTCTCACTGTCCCTCTCTCTTTAAAAAAAAAAAAAAAAAGAAAAGAAAAAAGAAATGCAAATGGCCATCAAACATGAAAAAAACATTCAACATCTCCCAATGAGAGAGACGTAAATCAAAACTACACTGAGATTTCATCTAACTCCACTTAGAATGGCAATCGTCAAGAATACAAAGAATGAATTCTGGCAATGATGTGGGTGATAATATAGCCATTATTATATTTAAAAATTGAACAATTATCCTTATTAAAGACAAATCTTATTTCACTACAAAGAAATAAAAAATGTATGGAAATAAAGTACTTGCCCATCAACAGAGGAATTGAAATAATGAAAAATTAGATCTAGTTGTCCGTGAGAGATTTAATAGTTAATGTGCATAGAAAAGTGTTCAGAATTTGAAAAGGTAACAGTATATTTTTTTTCAAAGGTGGGATGGGGAAAAATCAATAAAACCACACATGACATATTACTTTAGGCTGCATCTATTTATGTATGTGAACTTCAAGAAGAGGGACAATTTGTCATTGTTATTTCTCAGAAACGGAGAGAACACTAGGAATACAGGTCACAAGAAAGAGAAAGAACCCTCTATTGTCACCTTTATATAATTTTCACTATCAATCTCTCTTGATTTTTCAAAATAGAGTACAGCAAAAAATTATTATTGGACATGTGCAGCTAGATATGGGTGTTTTTTCCCCAAGAACAAAGGTCCAAATTGAGTGTGTCTAAATTGTGTCAACATTAAGAAACATATAATTCTGAATACAGTTGCCTAAACAATCCCCTCCACAATCACCCCCAATTTCTTGACTTTTCACAAGAATAATTTAGAAATTAGCTGTGTCATTTCTTACACTTACAGAGCTACTGAGTGAAAAAAATTAAAGTAGTAAACAAAAACATAGGCATGCAATGAACACAGAATTTTCTGAAAATTGAGTGCTTATGTTTCTTGTATTTAAAACTTTTTTTTATTCTAGGCTTCCAAGAGCACCTGTCTGGGAAAAGAAGGTGACATTAATAAAGAATGAGAAAGAGGAATTGAGCTTCTCGTATTAAAATAGGAATGTGAGATAAGCTATTATCTTGAGACTTTTCAGAGGTTTCTGTTTGTTTGTTTATGATACTAGGGATTGAACCCAGGGGCACTCTACCACTGAGCTATATCCCCCACCCCTTTTCGTTTTTATTTTGAGACAGGGTCTTACTACATTGTGGAGGCTGGCCTCCAACTCATGATTCTCCTGCCTCACCCTCCCAAGCAGTAGGAATTACAGATTATGCTACCACACCTGGCTTCAAATTCTGCATGGCAGGGCTGGAGCAGTGGCTCAGCGGTTACGGCGCTTGCCTGGCAAGTGCGAGGACCCAGGTTCAAACCCCAGCACCACGTACACAACCAAGTGTCTGAGGAATGAAAGTCACGTGAAAAACTAAATAAAGACTGCTTCTCTCTTTCCCTCTCTCTCTCTGTCCCCTCTTTCTTTAAAAAAAAAAAATTCTGTATGGCAATATTCACAATCTAATACTACAACCTAAGCTTAATAATCATCAATTTTTACCTGGAATGCAAGAACAAAAATATTTCCAAAAGCAGTCATCCAAATGCTAATTTGATGGAGTTGCTAATAACTTCTCAAATAGATTTTCTTCACACATTCTTATGTATAGAATGGATACAAGTTCATCTCAGATATTCAGTTTTATGAACTTTAATAGTTACATAGACCCATAAAATCATTGGATAGTAGGACTATCCTAAACTACCCCATAATATTCTCTCATGCCTAGAGCTTCCCATTCAGGACCCCATTCCCCACCAGATGAAACTACTTGCCAGCTTCTATGACTACAGCACAGTTTGGCCCATTCTTGGAAAGAATATAAATACAAACATACGTCATGTTTTCACTTGGATATATATGGCTTATTTAGCCCAACCTCCTGTTTCTGAGATCTATTTCTTGTAGCATGAAGATTGAATAATATTTCAATAAACTATTATTTTTCCCACTCATCTATTTAGAGACATTTGAATTCTTCACAGTTCTTGATTATTCTCAGTTGGGAAATACATAGGAACACAATTTCTATGGTTACATGTGTGCTTAAGTTTGTAAGAAATTGACCGCTTTTCAAAGAGGTTGTATGACTATACATTGTCACAAGCACTATATGAGAGTGTCTGTTGCCCCAAACATGGTACTGCTCCTCTTGGACCAGTGTTTCCACTAAATCCAGGGGTAGATCTTGGAATGATTTATCATGCCAAGAGCACAATACTTGCTTCATATCCTTGTGACTTCTGGTGTTCAAAGGGACATGTTTTGCCAGGAGTTGCAACAAAAATTTCTTGAATTGGAAAATGAGATTATCATCTGACAATTTCTAACTCCTCCATTCCTGAACAA
>PVKS010053247.1:0-10468 GCA_004027875.1 Aplodontia rufa
ACTTATATCTAATCATTCCTCAGGGGCTTTATTGGGTGGTATCTGCTCTGAGCACTTGAACACATCCTGAGACTCTCATACCTGTCTGTTCGGATTATTAACCCTCTTCATCTGGTGACATGCGTGAACTGTCAGACTCAAAGGAAAAGCAAGTTGGATTCTCCTGTTTTTCTGAACTTGAATCCCCTGGGTGCAATCTTCCCTGTGCCTGCTTCAAGTTGTGCTAGGTACACCTGAAGCCACACATTAGACCGTTGCTGGCATTAGGCAATGCTTGCTGTGATGCCCAGGCTCCGCAGCAGCAAGCTGCCATGTGGCCTCCTCAGAATAGCTCACGTCTTGGCTACCTGTTTGTTAGAGAGACATATAGAGCACTTTTCCAAGACTGGTTCATGGTGCAGCCTGGATCAGCTGAGTTCAGGCTGTTTCTCTCATCTACAGATGTTGTTTCTCTCTGTGTATCCGACCCCTCTTCAGTGGGCCTGCTGCTGTTACTGCCACAACCAATTTATCCCCAATGTACTCTTTCTTGTTATTTGTTCAATGCACCTGAATTTTTGAGTCTCTGAGACACTCTGATTGTCCAATATTTTGTTTAAGTAAAATCCCTCTTTCACCCACCTCAGCGAGAGGTAGTCTCCTGCTCGAATCGCAAGCCACTGAGAGCTGGAAATGCAGCCTTTCTGTAATCCACCATCTTGAATCCTGCCTAGGTAGTATTTTCATCTAAACCAATTACTGTATAAAACTTGAGGAAACTCTTTGGACAATCAAGATTCAACCTCTTAGTCCATGAATCTGTAAGAGATCATATACTTAATATTCTTGTGTTTTTTAAAGTAAAGTCAAATTTCATCGACTTTGGCTTTGTCTCTTTAAATTCAACATCAGATGATGGATCTCATGTCCTGGCACACAGAGCCCCTCCGCTGCCACTGCTAACGTTGTTTTCCCAAAGGATCTAAACACCTGAGATCAATGCTTTTCCTCCTCTTCTAACTGGAGGTGGGATTCTTATTTTGCTATTAGACTTATCAACTCCTTTGAATTTTCTGTTCCCCCAGCTGCCTCAGGGAGGATGTATGCCCAGGGGGACTGTTCCCCTCTGTTATTTATGCAGGAACTTCTCTATCTTAGAGATTTGGATCTGACAGTTGTTTAAATTTATTTCACTATTCTATTTTCCTTTGCTGATTTTGTCATCTTTCTTTGTTTATTTTGTTGTTGTTATTGTTGTATTTTTGTGCTCTGGATGCAACATGTCCACCACCTTCTCACCTGCAGGAATTCTGCGTGTATAGGTTGGCCTTGGTTAGCACCCTCAGGCTATTGGGGCAGGCCTGCAAAGGCATACTTCTAGTTTTTCTGACTCTGATGTTAGGCCTACCACTATCATTTGGCTTTCATGATAGTCTTGGACTAAGGAAAATGTGAATTCACCCTTGTGATCAAAATAGACTCTTCTGCTAGGTTTTAAAAATAGAAAGCTTTAGAAAACTAAACATGGAAGCAAAATAGAGTGTCTTAACCTTGGTATGAAGGGTTCATATACCTGGCTGAAAGGCCACTACCAATGTATAGACGCATTTAATCTTAATTTCTAATTCCATCCTCCTTTACCTAGATCAGTGGTCCTCAGACTTGACCATGTATTAGCATCACCTCATTAGTTCTAATGGGAAGTCCAACTTCAAGAATCACTCTGAATCTAAGCCCAGAATGTGAAAAATGCAGATAAAACCAAAACCCAAAGTGGAAGGCTACTCTGGTTGCTTGGATGAATCCATGTGAGGGAAAACTATTCAGTAGAAAATCTTGGAACAGCAAGATTCAAACAAGGGCTGTTAATGAAAGGTTATTAACCTTAGGTTAACTATCTGTTAAGCCTTATACTGTCTCCACTAGGTTCAAGAACTTCAAACCCACAGGGTGCAGTCCTGGAACGTTAGCATTTCTGGAAGGTCATATGCGATGGAAAGATACTTGAATCTGCCCACAGTTCTCAGTTTAGCAGGTCTGATTGCAAGGAGAAATCACAGAGGAAATGAGTTGCAAGAATGCACTGGAGATTATGGTGTTGAAAGAGCACACATCTGGAAGATTCTGGCACCTTTGTGTGTCACTTTACTGCATTTTTAAATTGAACAAAAACTACTAAAATAGCCACTTTTAACTTTTTTTATGTGTTGATGAATAGCACACTTTGTGTATTGATAAAAATGTGCCATGCTTTCTTTCTCCAGACATCCAGGGAATACAGGTAACGCATGTGACCCAAAAAAAAAAATTTAACAAAAGCACAAAGGCCATGTGTCTACACAGATGATGCTCCACTTATGTCAGGGTTAGCTCTCAGTGAACCCATCTTAAAGTCCAGTTGAAAGTGCCTTTGTGCACCTGATCTGCAGAACGTGGTAGCAATACAGGGCTCTTTAGAGTCCTGTCTCCCTCTCCAATCCAGTACTGATTGCAGCTGGGGCTCCGTGCTCTGCCCAGCCCACACAGCAGCATGCTGTGTATTATTACCCAGGAAAGACCAAAATTGAAAATTTACAGTGTCTGCTACGCTGAATGCATACTGCTCTCATGCCATCATAAAGCCAAAGAGTCTGAGCTGAGCCATTGTAAGTTGACGGCATCTGTACGTGTTCAACCAACTTTAAAAGAGGAGCTCGTGGGGTTTGTAACACTATATGCATACAAAATAGAAAGCATTAAGCTGAGGAGACTGTATGATTAAAAGAAGAAGCTACATGGAAGATGCCATTCAATGAGGTCCAGACTTTAGTGGTCAATACATGACATATACAAGTTAACGTAAATCAAGTTTCCAAAGATATAATTAAAATTGCTTACTTTTCAAGCAATGCCTTAACTTACAAATAGAAAAAATAAAATTGTAAATGAGGGGTTAAATCTATTGAATCATTCTATCGTGATTTTTTTTTTTTATGTGTGTGGTGACAGGAGCAATTTGGTCTTCCCGTGAGGTTTGAAAACCTGTGCCCATGCTTGTACGGGGCTGAGAGTGACAAGAAGACTTCCTTTTTGCCTCCTGCTCTCAGTTATCATGGATCCACCTAATTTTTTTTTCCTGGAAATGAAAATTAGCTGTATGCTTCTCATTTGGCTAACTATTATTCTGATTTTCAGTGTTATTTTCTGGGGTATTAAATCTGCAAAACTAAATTCATTCACCTCTATGAGAGCAAAAATTGGACTTAAGAACATTACCTAGAAGTCAAAGATTCTAAAGGTTACCAGGCGGGACTTTGCTCCCAGCTTTAGTGGAAGAGGAAAGAATAGCGAAAATGGCCAGAAACTAAAATGTATGGAGTGCCTGAGATGTTCTAGACTTCATGCTAAGTTATCTATTCTCATTATTTTATTAAAGTTTTAAATCAAACTTTGAAGAAAAGTTGACATTTGTGCCTCACAGATCAGGGCACTGAGCCTCAGAAAGGTTAAGGAATTCGAAAGGGTCACAATCATAATGCAATGGATGTCTCATCTGATACCAGGTCGGCTAAGTCCCACAGTTTTCTCTTGGACATGGTAGGAGATGTTGAAAAAGGCCCCCGCTTGAGGTCCTCACTTGTCTCAAGCGTAGCTGTGTGAGCGCCTCTGGGCCCATGCCTCCTGCCGTGCGCCTCCTGGGAGACTGTTGATCTCTCACACCTCGGTGCATCCTCAGCAATGGCCACTGAGCCACGGCTCAGCAAGTAACCAGCGCAGCCAGTGGGTGGGCTGTCAGCCTCTCCCTTCTCAGGTGCACATGTTTTGCTGTGACCTGTGTGTCGTCACTCTTTCAATTCCTGAAGAGCTGACACCAGGTCAGGGGAGCTCAGGAGGAAGCAGTGGGGTTCCCCTCCACCCATCCTCAGGTTGCACGGAAAGGAGACCTGGTAGAGGGAATTAAAGTCCGTGACCTTCCATCGCCCATTGACATTGTGTTGCCGGTTTTGCTACCTTGCTCCGACTTAACTGAATCTTCTCTCCCCACCATTCCTTAGTGGTGAGCACTAGACTTACTCCCTGCATTTTCCATTGTTAAAAAATAAAACTGAACGGCAATGCCTAGGTAACTGCACGAAGGATCAAGCTGAACCTGGTGAAGGGAAGGGATTTTGAGGGGGAGAAGTACCAAGCCCTGTTGCCTCTGATCGTGCGCTGGTGGCATCCTGACTGCCTCTAGAGGTGCATCTTCTGGGGAGAGAGAGTCTGCACCATGACTCAGTGAGGCGTCCGTAGGAGGATGGGAGGGTAGCTCAATGGTATTCTTATTCTTAGCACTTCCTGTGACTCCCTGAAGCCTTTGGAACAAAGTTCAAATTCCACAGTGTCACTTCTTACCCTTCTGTTTGCTTCTCCTGGCATTTCCATACATAATTTACTCTGGCATAAAAAAAATCATTCTAAGGTTAAAACTTTTCTTATATTTCAGGTATTCTCTATGCTGTCCCATGAACAAAAGTGTGAAATCAAGACCACCTGCAGCTATGTTGCTTCCAGTGTTGGGTGCATGCTTTATTTTTTAACTGGATGGATAAGACCTCTAGATCTGACCAAGTCATAAAACCTGAGTGGTATGCATCCTACAGACAAGATGAAGCTTGGACCTGGATGAACCATAGCTATTCCAAGTGCATACTCCAAGTTAGAAATTAGTTACAGTCCAGGATGGAAGAATGTAGTCAGCTAGAGATTTCTTTCTCTTAGCTTTTCAAAAATTTTAAATATTACTACCTTGTTTTTTCCCAAAGTCGGCAGCCTCTATCAGAAAGCTTTGTTTGCACAATCCCAAGGATTCAGAGGCCTTTTGCTAACCCTATGCATCATTTTCTGCCAGCTGCTACTCAACTCCCCACTCCCTGTATTGAGCAAACACAGTGACCTCCTGCCAGTTTCTTCTTCAGCTGGAAAGTCAGTGTGAGAGGGTTTCCCAGTGCCTGGTAAGTAGTAGCACACTGAAAACAGTAAAACGTACATTTAAGCGAATACTGAGACACAACTCAACATGAGAATTTAAAAATTATTTTAGAAACTTTTCCCAATTCCCTATTTACTATTACTGTATCTTATATTCCCCACTTTCCTAAAATGGCTAAGCATTTATGAATGGTATTTTGACTTTGAGTGCTGTAGTATTTAGTCTTCCATTGGCTGTGATACAAGATTAGAGGTGAGAAATAGGTTTTGAAAATGTAGGGTCCCAGGTCCATCCTAGGGTCAGCCCAAGAGCCTCCATGCTCTGCTCTTTGATATGGAGAATAAGGCTGAGCAAGACAGCAGTCCTGATCTCTACAAAGCCTCACTCACTCTCTCCACACTATAGGTTAGGGAGGCAGGACCTCTGTGACAGGGACTTGGTCCAGGTCCCCAAGCTTTGTAAATGTGGGTAAAGAAGTGACTGGCACACCAGTGTGAACAGAAGATGTTGAATTTTTCAAGACTGTGATCCAATTTGACCCCTGTTCACACTAAGGAAAGAAAGGAGTGAAACAGTTCCTGATTTTCTTAAAACTTCACAAGTGTCTATCCTGAAAGGGCAGAGGTACGTAACATTGGCATAGTTAGTGAAGAGTTAACGTTCATTTTTCAGCCGCACTGTCTGCCTAAACTGCCCTTAACAAGATCATTTTTGTACATGAAATTTTGTACCCCATTACCCCTAATTACATCCTTTAAAAGTCATTGTTTGAAAATGAAGAATGAACAATGTAGAATAGAAAATGTTTTAATCTACTCCTGTTAATTGTTGAATTTTATTCTTGAATGTGACTTTGGCATTTATCTCCTTCTATTTCAAATGAAATGTTTTATTCTTATCTAAACTTCAGAGACTTTTCTCTCACCAACCAAGGACCAGGGAGAGCAACTTACCATTATAATAGATGCAGAAGGAACATTTAATTTCTACTTCTTTACATTTTTCTTCTCTCAACCTAAGGACAGAAAGAGTATTTTAAAGATGTCTTGAATCCTTATACTTTGTAAATTGGTGTATTGAGTGAAACATTTTTTTCTTAAATAAGATGACAGTGGCTGAACTCCTGAGCTTGCAAGGAACACAGATTTATCTTGAATGCTTCCAAATATTAGAAATACTCTTCCAATTTTGAGATCATTTCTGCTCGCCTTAGCTTGTACCAGATTGTCTGCTCCACAAAGCCGTTCAGAGTCTTTCTAACCCCTGCCCCATGCCAGTCTAACCAATAACTGAAAAGTGTTACATTATGCTCCTGAATATTGTCTTTGTATGCCTTTATTCCTCACTCAAAATCTCATCTCTTGCTTTTAAATTTGATCATCTGGCTTCTCCTCTCTGAACATTCCCTTATATTTCTGCTAAATAACTCTTAGTAAGTGGAATTCAAAACGGCATCCAGGACTCCACAATGATTTGTTCAGGTAAAATTAATGGAAGACCATTGCTGCAGTTCTAACGCAATTTTACCAGTGTTGGTGAAACGTCAACGCACAGTTGGATACTTTCCGGGTCATATCACTGTGTTACACAGAATGGCTGCTTTATCAATAAAACTACGGCTGTTCTTATCCAGTCCACCGTGATCTTACTCTTGTATTTTTGTAGGAAGAGGAAATAAATTTGGATTTTACATCTTTCTCTAATAGAAATGCATAAGAAATGTAAGATATTACAATTTAAGCACCTCTAAACTACCACATATAGCACATCTACTACGTGAGTCATGTGCTATGCGTAATGGCTGAGGATGTCTGCTTTGTAGGGGGCACTTTTCTCATGTTATCTAGCACTGATGTGGCCAATGGTTAGAATTCATTGTACTGCCTTGAAATCCCAGGCCCCAATAACTTCATAATCATCTCTCTGCCTGATAAAATGTTCTGGAGGTCACAGAGTATTTGTCTTTTACCTGTTGTTCCATGAACCATCATGTTCCATGGCAAATGGCTGGTTAATCAGATACTTTCTGGAATGCTCACAGGGCTGTGTGAACGTGGTCTGCCCCAGGAGCTCACAGAGGTCCACGGACCTGTTCTACTCCGAGAGCTCAGCCTTAGGGTAGGGTCCTCCTTTCATGCCCAGATGGCTTTGAGGCTCTTCAGATAGCAATTCCCTCCTCTCCAAATTTGTAATGACTCCAAGAGTTTGGGTTCTGAGTAGCTGTGTCTGAGCTGTGGTGATGTCTTGGTGGGAACAGCTGTGGACAGGAGGGATCCTGTCTCCAAGCATTTGGCAGCTGCCCTCTCCACACAGAGGCAGACAGAGACCTGTGTTAATGCCACAGCGCTGACCTCTTGTTGGTTTGAAAACTTCATCCTGTGCACACACCATCTGAGTTTTTGAGTTTGATTCATCCATTTTCACTGTGGGTGTGTGTGTGTGTGTGTGTGAGAGAGAGAGAGAGAGAGAAGATTCAGGGTGTTCCCTTTCCCTCACTATCTATTTGGAAAGGATTTAATAGAACCCATCTGGGGAATGCAGAACAGACTTATCTGTATTTGGAAGTGAACTGGCTAGAGACCGGGAGGATGATGCCCTCAACCCCTCAATGTGATGTTGGTCTGCAATAAGGTGTGGTTCAGAGGCAGAGCCAGGGGTCCAACGATCAGTTCATGTCTGCTTTGCGTGATTTATCCCTATGTGTTGAACTGCAGCAGACGCGTGTCAGGCCGAGAGTTTCAGTCTTGATGCTCAAGTGCTGTCAGCCTCCTGTATCGTAGGTTTTCGAAGAGAAGCATGGCTTCTTTCCAGGTGCTTCCGACAGTCCTTCATTGCTGAGGTCCAGGGGTTACTGGACACTGTGGCTGAGTCTGTTAGAATTGTAACTTTCTCAATTAGAAGACTAAGACTGGTCCCTCAAGCCTCAAGACCGCACAGGCAACTTTCCCAACCAATTTCTTAAGCAATCTATTTACCAGGGGTGCTGGGGGACCTCTCTGTATTTGTGGCAGGGGGAGGAGAGGAAAAGAGGAGGCAGGGCTGCAATCTGCTTGAGAAGAAATAAGAAGTGTTCGGGAAGGGAACAAGAACTGGGCACAGGCCCCTTATGTGGGTGGACAGGCAAGGGTCCTGAGGATAGGGCAGGAGTGAGCCCCACAGCCATCCTAACCTAGGACTGAGTCTGTCCCCCAAAAGTCGGGCTGGTGGGCAGCCGCATGGGGAGCGATCATCAAGTCACGTTCGTGGACTCACATGACTTCTATGGCACATGTGGGAAGGATATTTGAGACGTTTTCCAACACCTGGAGATTTTCAATTCCTCATTTCTTGCTCGTGTGATTTATTAACAGTTCTGCTAATGCCGATAGAATGCAACCCTGAATTACAGCCACGGATGGGGCTGAATGCTGCTCAGCCTATGCTATTCAGGGTGCAGAATATCTGCAACCTACTTGATCATTTTTGAATCATCAGCTCCATCTTTATGTTAAATTAACAATTTAACAGCTGCTTTCATCAAAGCTCCTTTGTGTCTACCAACATGATACTGTAATTTTTTTTCTTAAATGCAGTTTCCAAGATGGTTTCTGTGTCTTTTTAGTGCCGGATTACTGATTTGCATGTTTGCTCAATTTGTATACAAATGTTCAGGCATTTATACACCATCGGGGCGCGCAAGACACCCTCCCGAGCGCTAGAGAATAATTTGATCCCTCTCACCATTCATTTAGTTAAATTTCTTTTTCATTCAGAACAGGTGATGAATGAATGCAGCGAGATCTGAGTGAGCACAGGTACGCTGGCTCCTAGACCAGAAATATTCTGAAGCCCGGGGAAAACCCGGCCTGCATTGTTACAGCGCTCCTGGATGTGGGAGAGCTGCAAACAGAGCCAGTCTCGCTTGAAGACTCGTTCCTTTCACCCTCTCTGTTAGTCTGCTCGGGCTGCCACAGCAAACACCACAGCCTGCGTGGGTTCGACAACAGAAATCTATGTCTTACGGTTCCTGGGGCTGGGAAGATCAAGATGAAGTAGCTGGTTAATCCATCTTCTCTGAGGGCCCCATTTTGGAACCTAGATGACCAACTTCCCCTAAGACCTTGGTGTGCGAGAAAGAGAGACAGAGATGGAGAAAGGCAGAGAGACACAGAGAGATTTGAGGCCTCTTCCTGTAACACAAGCAGGCCAGGGCCCAGTTTTCTGACCTCATCCTAGCCCAGTGCTTTCCCAAAGCCCCCATCTGCAGACCCCCATGCTGGGCTGTCTCGTGAATGTGGGGAGGGACATGATTCATTCTATTGTACCTCTTATACTCCAGGAAGGATTTCAGCTTTTAATACCACATAGTTTACAATCATCTAAATGTCCCGGGATGGGACTAAAGTATGAAGAAGGTGACACCCCTAGAACTTCACAGAGAGTCTGCGCTATGTCTTGGGAGAAGTCGCTTGAGTTGGCCAAGGTGAGTTCTTTGGTCAGCTGCTAGTCTCGCGAGAACCAGGTGCTCCTGGGGGAATGGTCTCCTGGAGGACTCCGGGAACCTCCTGTTAGGAGTTGGCCAAGAAGGAGCCCACTGGGCTACGTAGCCTCCTGAACACAGACCTGCCAGCCCCCTTGATGAGTCCTCGATGCAGGGGCTGTGCAAATGTGACCCATCTTAGGCTTGAGAGATTAAACGATGCAGGAAGAACTGGGCAGGATGGAAGAAGCACTGAAAAACACCAGTACGAACTGTGAGCGATTAGCTGGAGTCAGGGTCAAGGGTCAAGGAGCAGGGTGGCAATGCTGCCATGAAGTCCAGAGGAAGACAGTCCGAATGCAGATGGGGTGCTAGGACACAGCGGGCAGGGAAGAGGGGCAGAGTGGAAGTGAGCACCAGGCACACTCCTGCTCTGCCATCCGCAGTGTGACCTTTCTTCTGTTGAGTGAGAGATGACGGGAAACGAGGCACTCTGGGCTGGGGTGTCAGAGGCAAGTGATGCAGCCCAGTGGTCCCAAAGGGCTGAATGAGAAGTGAGAAGGCTCCCAGCAGGCCTCCTCACACACACACATGCCATTGGCCAAAGGCACGCACGGTAGCCCCAGTCCTTGGGCTAGGACGCATGCTGCTCCCACAGGAGGCACTCGGATCCCAGGTCGCACCACAGGGTGACAGGTGGACAGGGGGCCAGCCCTGTCTTCTAACAGCTCTTTCTCCCTTACAAATGCCTCCAGCCTCCGGCACTTTTGCCTCTTTCTTCCTTCTGCTTCTCAGAACACCATTCCAGGTGAGGTCCAAGTAGACTCTTCCCCTTGCCTGGTGTGGAGGTGGACACAATAGGATGTTTAAAAGACAAGACAAAGTGCTCTAAATCATTAGTAATCAGAGAAATGCAAATGAAAATCACATTAAGATATCACCTTACACCAGTCAGAATGGCAAAGATGAAGAAAATAAACAACAATAGATGCTGGAGGGGCTGTGGAGAGATAGGCACACTAACACACTGTTGGTGGAGCTGCAGACTGGTACAGCCCCTCTGGAAAGCAGTATGGAGA
>PVKS010053248.1:0-10468 GCA_004027875.1 Aplodontia rufa
GGCCAACCTCTCCCCACCAGCCACTGACCCAGGTGCAAATGGGATGTCTACAGCTGTCGCTGGACCGCAGATGACTCTTTGTGACCACTCTCATCTTTCTCCTAGAGCTGAGGCTTGACCATTAATGAGGTGGTATGCAAGACTGGAATCTAGTGAACTAGGCCCTGCTACAAAGGCCTAGATGAACACCCTCCCCCCCCACACACATTTTCCTGGCAGTTGTGTTACCATTTTGGTTGAAGGAGCTGATCTTTGCCAGTGGAAATTCTCCAAGTCATTTGTGCTTCCACCAAACACAAACCTGACATATGCTTCCTTTCACTTGAACATTCACATGGATTTTCTAAAAGTCCCTAAATACCACCAGAATTAAAAACCTCATGTCCCAAGAGAATAAATTTATCTACACAGACAAACACACTCAAAAATAAGTCACAGAAGAGTATCACTGCATGGGAAAGGGATTACATGAGTGAAATACTAAGCCAAGAATCAGTATCCACTTGCTCATTCTCTTTAGAATTAAACAGAAAGCTGTTTATCTGTTGCTAATTTTTCAGGGATAGATCTTGGCTTTACTTTCAAAATCATTTCTTGGCCCAGTTGCATTGTTGGGGATACAAGATCCAAGACAAAGAAAAAAATTGTCCTTAAGGACTATACAAGAGTTATGATCCTTCTCTCTCTCTCTCTCTCTCTCTCTCTCTCTGTCCTTCTCTCTTTAAAAAAAAAGAGTTATGATCCTTAGGTCTTTGTCAGTTTTGATGTTTTGAAAACTTGCTTAAAGAGAAATGACATAGGCCTAGAGTAGGACAGGAAGGAAAGGGAAGTTGAGAGAACAGCCAGAAAGCTGTGGCTAACAGCTGTTATATTTTTCAGAGCAGGGGAATAAAATTAGGCAAGAGTTATAAATGCATGCAAGTATAATGACATCATGTCCAATGGGACAGAGTGATGGTGAGTCTTTCTTGCTTATGGGTAAAGAACATTAAAATTAATTCATGGGAAGTTCATAAAGATGAATAAAGTTCATGTGCTCAGCATGCTTTTCATCTTTCCCTAACAGTGGCTCTCCCTCCTGTAGATGCAAGAAGAGCATGCTTAGGTTTCATTAGTTTTCCACCTTAGTGCAGTTCCAGTCAATTAACGGACCAAATTCTAATTTAATTCAATTAAAAAAATTTGGTACTGGGGATTGAACCAAGGGGCGCTTAACCGCAAGTCAAATCTTTAGTCCTTTTATATGTATTTACTTTTTAAATTTTGAGACAGGGTCTGGCTATGTGTGCTTAATGATGACAACAGCTCCAAATCAAAGCATAAGAGGACAGTTTCACAGACCTGAATGATGCTTCCACCTGGATTAATCTTGATGCAAATGTCTTCATTTATTCCTTCCATGTTCTTTCTGTAAACCCAACCACTGTAAACTACACAATATGGCATTCTGATTATAACTTACTCTGAAATATCAGAGTGAACAGAAGAGCATAGTTATCTTACACGTTTTGCAATTTTTTAAGAAAGAGAGAGACAGAGAGAGGGACAGTGAGAGTGCAAGAAACAGAATCAATTTTATTTAGTTGTTTATGAGGCTCTTTCATTGCTCCAACACTTCATTGTGTACATGGTGCTAGGGTTCAAACCTGCATTCTTGTGCATGCCAGGCAAGTGCCATAACCACTCAGCCACCACTCCAGCCCCACACATTTTTTTATTAGTTCGACAGTCTTACATATTGGAGGGAATTGTTGTTACATATGCATGGATACATGGATATTGACATAGTGAGAGAATAAGTTAAGGCCAATCCTGGACCAGGATCTATTCTTGTTCATCCATTCCCCAAACTCATGTTGCCCCTGTAAACTCACCATATGATAGTTTGAAATGAACACATACATGTATAATAATTGTTGACATTTCTCAGTTTCTCTGTCTGCCTGTGCATAGCTAGACTTCTAATGGGAGTTGAGTACCCCCCTTGTATTGGTAACCCCCTTTATCCCTCATTCCCCTCCCTGCCTCTCTCCCTTCTGCCCCCACCTTCCTAGGTATGGTTCCCTCAGCTTATGTGGAATTTCAACTATGGTGAATTTATTATTTAAACTCAGCTGACTATCATCAGGTATTAGGTTTTACACTTGCTTCCACATATGAGAGAAAAATTTGGCCCTTAAGTCTCTGAATTTGGAATATTTCACTGAGCATAATTTTTTTCCATGTGCATACATTTGGCTGCAAAAAGCATGATATCATTCTCTCTAATAGTGGAGTAGAACTCCATTGCATATGTAAGTATGTATGTGTTTGTGTGTACACACATACAGATTTTGAATCCATTCATCCAGCATCCAGCAAGGGGCATCTGGGTTGGTTCCATAGTTTAGCTATTGTAAATTGAGTTGCTATAAATACTGATGTAGCTATGTCTCTGTAGTATGCTGATTCTAGTTGTTTGGGGGAAATATCCAGGAGTGGGATATCTGTGTTGTAAGGTGGTTCCATCCCTAGTTTTTTGAGGAGGCTTCACACTGCTTTCCAGAATGACTGTACAAATTTTCAGTCCACCAACAGTGTGCTAGTGTTCCTTTCTCCCTGCAAACCCTCCAGCATCTGTTATTGTTCATATTTTTTTTCCATTTTTGCACTCTGACTGGAGAAGTGGAATCTCAGTAAAATTTTATTTGCATTTCTCTGATTGTTAGTGATGTAGAACATTTTCTCATATATTTATTGGCTTTCTAGACTTCCTCTGTTAATAAGTTTCTATTTAGTTCCCAATCCCATTTATTGATTGGATTATTTGTGGCTTTGTTGTTCAGGTTTTTTAGTTCATTTTATATTCTGGAATAGCAGGAAACCCAACACAACATTACTAAGCAAGAAAGAGGAAGCAGGAGATATCATAATACCTGACCTGAAAATATATTATAGGGCTATAGTAACAAAAACAGCATGGTATTGGTATCAACACAGACACAAATCTCAATGGAATAGAATAGAAGATACTGAGACAAATCCACAAGACTTTAACCATCTGATATTTGACCAAGGGGCAAAAATATAATGTGAAGGAAAGACAGCCTATTCAACAAACGGTGCTGGACAAACTGGACAGTCATAAGCAGACAACTGAAACTAGATTCTTATCTCTCACCTTGCACAAAAATCAAATTGAAATGGAGCAAAGAATTAGAAATGAAGCCAGAAACCTTACAATTGCTAGAAGAAGAAATAGGATCAGCACTACACGGCATCAATGTAGGCACCTCCTTCCTCAACAAGACTCCCATAGCTCAAGAATTAAAGTCAAGGATCAATGAATGGGATGCCATTAAACTGAAAAGCTTCTGTTCTGCTAAAGATTTAGTCAACAGTATCAAGAGAGAACCTATGGAATGGGAGAAAACCGTTGCATGCTATGGCTCTGACAGGGGACTAATATCCAGAATATACAAAGAATGTGTTTATTTTTTGTGTATCTTTACTTTCCTCAGGGGTCAGTTGCCATCCCAACCATAGTGCGAAGAATATGCCTCAGTTGGGAAAATTTCTGTGGAAAGATGTCCTTTCATAAATTCATTTCATGGCCTAATGGATGAAATGTTTGGACTGCATTAAAATCAATTCAATCTTCAACAAAATTATTAAGTACATAACATATTCTAGACATCATTCTAGGCACTGGGCAAAGCACAGTGAATAAAACAGACATGTCCCTCTGTCCTTGTGAAATTCATATTCTAGTGAATAAAGGGCAAAGAGTGGATAAAGGGCAAAGTTTAGGGAATGCCAGGGATGGTGGTGGTGATGTCATTTTATAGAGGTTGCTCTAGCAAGGCAGCATTTGCAGAGATGTTGAGCAAAGAAGCAGGACAAGTAGGGAGCCAAGTGGATGTCTAGCACAAAGCAGGTAATAAAAGTGAAGCACGAAAGCCACAGAGTGAAAGACTGCCCTGGCAACAGCAAAGTTGTGTGAAGGCCAAAGTGACTGCTGGCAGGAAGGGAGGAAGCATAGTTTGAAATTATCTCGGTCCGTTTCCTCCTGCTATAACAGAATACCACAGAGCGCATCATATATAAATGATAGGAAATCATTTGGCTCTCAGTTCTGTAGGCTTGGAAGGCCAAGATTGTAGGGCTGTGTCTAGTGAGGGCCTCTTGCTGCATCATAACATGGCGGAAGGGCAAGCAAACATGCATGAAGACAGAACAGTCAGGCCATACTAATTCTTTCCATCAGGAATGTATTCCTGTCATAATTAACTTGTTCTTGTGATAGCAGCCTTAATCCATGCATGAAGACATAACCCTAATCACCTCTTAAAGGTCCCATCTCTTAATAATATTTTAATGACATGAGCTTTGGAGGGGGCATCCAAACCATAGCAGAAATATTTAAATTCTAAAAAAAGGTTTTCTCAACCTGATTCTTACCAATTATATTTATGATGTTTTCCTTCTTCATCTACACAAAGTAAGTGATTTGTGTTGCCATGTGTGTTATTACTAGAAATTATTAGGAATAAATCAAGGCCATGAGCCTTTGCTGGTAAATGGATGGAGATGGAAAAATCATGCTGAGTGAAATTAGCCAAACCCAGAAACTCAAGAGCTGAATGTTTTCTCTCATATGTGGGAGCTAGAGTATAATATAGCAGAGTGAGAGAAAAATAAGTTTAGACAACAGACTCATTAAACATGGATTGCTAATCCGGGAAATCTCACAGATTGGTGGGGGGATGGAGATGGGGGGGATAAGAGAAGGGGAGAGAGTGGGGAAGGCAAAGGAGTATTTATGACGTGTGCATGTATGAAAATAGCAAACCTCTTCAACATGTAAAATTATAATGAAAACTAAAATCTCATTTAAAAAAAACAAGATCATATTAATTTACTTTCAATTCTCCATTGATTACCACCATAATCAGAATAAGCACCATCATGACTACTAATAATACAGTGGCTTCACATTTTATATAATCTCATTTGGCTCTCTGAAAAATACCTGGATAAGTGCTATTTTCCTATTTTGCAGATAAGGTAATTTTCAGATGCATTATGTGACATTTCCAAAATTGCTCAGCTAGTAAATGCTGCTGGAGCATGGACTAGAATGTCAGTATTATTTTTGCTAAATTTCACTAATTCAGTGCCAGCAGCAGCAGGTACACCTGCTCAGATCATTACTATTCTCTCTGATTTCTCTCTTTAACAGGAAGGACTTGTAGCTAAAAGAGACTGGTTTATCTACTATGGAAAAGTGAACAATGACATTACTACAATGTTATATGTCATAGTAAGAAACGGGAAACAAAAATAAGTAATAGATAAGTGTGGTAGAAAGAATAATAGCTGCCCAAATATGCCTACATCTTAATTCCTGGAATCTGTGAGTATGTTACCTTATCTGGCAAAGGGAAATTAATGTTGATAATGGAATTACATTGCTAATTAGAAATATTTGTGAGTGGATCCACAGTAATGACAAGGGTCCCTAAAGGTATTAAAGGAACATGTGACTATGGGAGAAAGGCACAGAGAGATGCAGTGCTACTGATTTTGGAGATGGAGGAAGGAACCATGATTCTGGACATGAAGGTACCCTCTAGACAATGGGGATAAAAACTAGAGTCTCCCCTGGAGCTTCCAGAAAGGTATGCAGCCCTGTCCACCCTGTATGTCAGCTCAGCCAGACCCTTGTTGAATTTCCGAGCTCTGGATTTGTTACATAGGACATTGGTGTTGTTTCAAGTTTTGAAGTGTATGGCAATTTGTTACACAGGTGATTGGAAGCTAATAGAATAAAACAACAGGGACTATGTACTTGAGGCTCTATCACATAAAGATTTAAATTACATGTGTGAAGTCTATGCAGCAACATTGTTATGGTTTGGGTCTTAAATGTCCCCCCAAAAGCTCATATGTTGAAAGTATGGCCCCCAATGTAGCAAGGTTCAGAAGTGGGGCTTTTAGGCAACAATTGTATCACTTATGAGGACTCTGACTTAATCTTAATCCATTGACAGCTAAATGGACAACTGATGTGTGGGACTTGGTTGGAGGAAGTTGATCACTGGGAGTGTGCCCTGGGAGGGTTTATTCTCTCTCAGTCCCTACCTCCTTTCTCTCTCTCTCTCTCTCTCTCTCTCTCTCTCTCTTTCTCTCCCCCTTCCTGGATGCCATTAGCTGAGCTTCTTTCCTCCACCAGACCCTTCTTCCATAATGTTCTGCTTTACGTCAGACCCAGAGCAATGCAGTTGACTGAGCATGGACTGAGAACTCTGTAACCATGAGCCAGAATAAAATTTTTCTCCTCTAAGTTGCTCTTGTCCGGAATTTTGGTCACAATGATGAAGAGTTGACTGATACAAACATGGACAGTTTTTCAGACTTACATTTAAAAATCAGCATATAGACATGTATATACAGTGTGGTTAAAACTATGTTTGAAAAGCAAACAACTTAGCTGCATGGATGTAAAATCTGGGAGAAAATTCACAATAATGTGAACTATGAATAACATGAGTGGTGGAGTGATGAGGATTCATTTTCCTATCCTTTCAACTTTTATGAATTTTCCAGATTTCCTTTCATGGACTCATCTGGAGAAAACACTAAAAATAAGTTTTAAATTGGCTTTTGTCAGTAAAAATCCCTTTTAGAGATCTGCAATGACATCTGTTGTGAGATAGGAGACCATCATTGTATAATTTGTGGTAAAGGACCAGTATTTCTTCCTGTATTTTATAGGTAGTCAATGGGGAAATAATTATCCTTTTTAGCAGCTGCCATCAGAATCACTATGCAGGGAAAGACTGGCCTTGGCTGAGAAATTGAAAAGAAGCATTGTAAAGTTCACTGGAGAGAAGACAGACCCAAGCCTTAGCACTGAGCCAGTGTTCAGATTTCATATTAAAGAAAGGAGAGGGAGGAGCAAGGGAGAGGGATGCTACTTGAGTCTGGTGTCAGGAGAAAGGGACATCTGAGGCCCAAGGAAAGCACAAGCCAATATCATGCTTTCAAATGAATTCAATGTGTTACCAATGGGATGTTTCCCTGTTACTCCGTCTTCAACAAAACTTTAAGGTGTCCATGTTTGATTGGAAATCATGGGAAAACTAATAAAGGGGGTGAAACTTACATCAAGATTAACTCAGGGTTGAAATCAGGCTAGACAGTGTGGGTGGGAAGATAGAGGTGAGATCTGAGTCACTTGTTCCGTCAAAGTATGGTCTCCACATCCATTGGTGGTATGCCTACCATGTGCCTTCAACTTTACTGGATGTTCACTGCCCTGCTCACCACCACCCCTTTCTTGGGTACTTGTTAACCCTCTTGTTGCACGGCCCACTGCAAATTAACAAGTTTTTGCACAGCTGTTTCACTACCTTGCCTTGTATTTCATATGTAAGGATCCAGCCCTTGGCTTGCCTGGGATTTGTACCAGCTTGCTGCAAAGCAACCAGTAAATGACTCCCCTGAGAATCAATGGATGGTTTCTCACTGCTGATGTCCCCCAGAGACTGAGAAGCTACCAGTTCTCCAGTGTGAGATCGTTTTAAAGCTGGAGAGCCTGCAGGTATTCAAAGGAGTCATGGTGCTTGGACTGTCCTCCAAACCCCTGTAGACACTGGGAGATGGGGCTCATTAGAGGACCCATTGGGATTCTATATCCTCCAGGGTGCTCGGGAGAGCTGAAGAAACTGAACCCCACCAGACACTCCAGAAGCAGTTCAGAACTCCTGAGGTATCCATGATTGAAAACAAGGAATCTTCCTCAGAGATCCTCAGAGCCCAATCCAAATTTGTTCACTGTGGTCTCTCCCAAGTGTCAGAAGATTCTTGGAATTTCTCTACTCTTGTCTTGAGGACTCCACTCACCAGAACTTTCTCAGGGATCTAATGACACCCCAGTGGCCTAATGTCTTCAGTGAGTGGCAAAACTTGCTAATAAAACTGTGAGGGGATCGTAGTGGTAATGTAAGTAAGCCTATGCATGCACATGTGTGTAGGGTGTGTGTATGTGTGCATGCACAAGTGTGTGTATATGTGCATATCTGTGCCCAAAGGGCAGGGGAGTGGGCAGTCAGGAGTGAATTCTGATTTTGTGGGCCTTAAGCTTATGACTTTGAAGGTTCTTAAGAAAAAAAGCACTGCATTACAAATTCAAATTTGAGTACCAAAGAAACCCATAAATATGCATTTAGAATGGGACATAAATCACAGCAAATGACAACTACAAAGAAGCTAGCACTAGCATGTGTGAGGCCCTGGGTTTGGTCCCCTGCAACACATGCACACATATATACATACACACGGCTAGCAAACACCCAAAGCATAACACAATCTAGATTAAGAAAGTTATCTTATATCATGTAATGTTACACAACCTAATACTTGTTTTAGAGATGTTGTGGGAAGGGGAAGGGAGGGATAAGGGTGGGTCATTAGGGGGGCACTCTTGGGGGTAAATCCAATTTTCAGAAGCTATATACATTATACATTATTTTGTTAAAATTTGTATGATTGTTCACCAAATAAATTTCTCAGTTAAAAAAAGAAGGTTATCTTAACAGCCTAACACACCTCTGTGCAATTTCCCCTCCATTTTTAGCTGAATCTTCTTTGATCACCTCTTCAAACAATGATTTTGTAACAGAAAGAGATATTCATGTTCTTCTATCTAGCATGATTGATTAAAACAAAAAAAATACTGCTAGATTATAAACCGGTTTCCAACTTCCAATCTTCACATTTCTAGAATGTGTTGTCAAATTTGGAAAACCTACCAAGTTTTTTTTTCTGTTAATGAGTTGTCAGATCTTAGAGCATTTCAAGTTTTAAGGAAATGCTCTAAGTGACTGATCTTAAACACTTTTTGAACTGATGACATTTAGTACACAGTTGGTCATTGATGTTCTTGTTAAATGACGTATTATGATTTTTCTCTTTTGTATCATTGTCAATATTAGTATTTTTGTTCAATTGGTGAGAAATTTAATTTTTTTCAAATGTGTTTATACGATTCATTGTCATTCACTAATTGGATTAGCAAACAATTCACAAGCCTATACATTGCTTCTATTCAAAATTTATTTCTTCTTCTTAATGCATTATTGATTTTGTTATGATCAGAAAGAATCTTTCAGTTATAATTCATTTCCCCATGTCATAATGATTAGCAGAGATTTCATACAGAAATATATCAGGGTGCATCATTTCACTATACAATTACATATAAGGAGCTATCACCATCTCTATTCCTGATGCGAGAGCACTTCTATTTTGACTTAAGGTCATTGAGAACTAAATCCATTACTAACAGTTCTATAGAACTCATAATTGGGAGCTTTTCCTCCCTACCAATTAGTTTTTGGCTTTCTGTATTACACACCTTATTTCTCCTCTACTATCTTCAATTTCTAGTACTGCTAGGCAAGTTGGCACACATTACTATTTATGACTCCTGACCTTATACCTGTATATTATGATTCCAGGTAAGACATTACAGTGGTTGGTAGAGGAATTCTTGAAAGCCATTCCTACATCAGGATAGCTGGTGATAACTTAAATATGAGAAATGAATATATCCAACGACACACAAACTGCTCTGAATTCAGTTTCACCTTAGGTATATATTTCAAAAATTCCATGGCCATCTTCAGTGCCACCCAGCAAAAAAGGGAAGCCATAGTGGAAAGAGAGAGTAGTCTTACCTAATTGTGGGTGAAATACATTATTTTGAGATTTTAGAAAAATAGAATATGTGATGACATTGCCTTGGAAGGGGCTCAGGTGTGCTGTGAGGCCCACAAGCTTCATTAGCATCCTACTATCTCAAGGGACATGAGTAGGCAGGTCTGGAAATGTACACTACTAGAACCTCCTCTAGTCTCCATTGCTAAACCCATATGTCTTTTATGCACACATATGTTGTAATGTATACCTATACATACCATATCTCTTTCACTCACTGCTCCAAAATTTCCAGTTGGAACAACTATACTAGAACCATTACTAAAAGCTATATATTGTAAACAGAAATCATTTAACAATGAGTTTTCTTTTCTTTTTATCAGTGCATTATAATCATACATAATAGTTGGATATGTTAGGGTGGATCTGCTTCACCCACTATACTGATTGCCCTTCTATTATTATTATTATTATTATTATTACTATTATTTAATTAGTGTTTTGCATATATATATACATGATTCATTGTGGTATGTTTCCCAAATGAAATTAAGAGCTTTACTTTTCAAGTTGATGAAGAATTTATTTAACTACTTTAATAAACTTTGTCATAATATAGAAGAATTTAAAGGAAATAAAATCATTTCTGCATTACCACAATGATTGAAGTTTCAGCTCATCATGAATAAAAAAAATTCAAATGAATTGTTTTTAAAAACCCACCAGAGGGGCTGGAGCGGTGGCTCAGCGGTTGTGGCACTTGCCT
>PVKS010053249.1:0-10478 GCA_004027875.1 Aplodontia rufa
ACAGGAACAAATAACAGGAGATTGTGGGAATCCCGGAGCCCCTGGTTTCTGCTTGACCTCACTGCATCTTGCCATCCGTGGCTCTGATGCCGGTGATGTGGATGCTGGGTTCGTGTCCTCTTGGAGTCGAAGTATGAAACCGAGGGACACCGAGGCATAGTAGACAAATTTTATTATAGAAAGTAAAGCACAGGGGAAAGAGCAGACTTCCCCCAGAGTCGGGAAAGGAGACAGAGCCGATGAGGCAGTGAGCTTTGCCCCTTTTTTATGACGACTTCTCCTGGATTGGTCACTGCTTCCCTGTCCCTGTACCTAGCACACAGGTGCAGGAAATTCTGGTCCAGTCTCTGATCCATGCATTAGGTTCTTTGATCCATGCCTTAGGCGCCAAGAAAGATTGTGGTTCCTTGCTTAGCAGCAGGGAGTGTCTGCGTCTGGGCCTATCTTGTGTGACCCTCATTAGCATTGGGGGATGTCTTTGCCTTCTCAGGAAAGATGATCTCCTTATCAACCCACATTGCTCTGCCTACACTGAACTGCCTAACTTTTTCTGCCTCAGCTCCTTGCCATGGGACCTGGAGCTGAAAGTACATGGTGACTCGTGTGCTTCAGGCAGGAAAAGCTTTGGATCCTCCAAAGGAGAAACACCCAGCCCATGTGTGGGTTTTCTCCACAGCCGATTGGAACCCAACGTGTAAGAAGTATTGCCCCAAACATTTCCCATCCAAAACATTTAAGTTATTATTATTAAATAAGTTTGATATTATTATTAAATAAGTTTGATGACTGCAACCTTGGAGCATGCATTATTTAGATGCACATTGCTGCTGAATTCCACCCTCCCTCTCCCCCACAAATGCTGGAAGTATACTTGCTGTTTAAGAACATGTGTGCACATTAACCATGAGAGCACTCTCTAAATGCTATTATAAAGTATGTGCTTCAGCGATATCATACAGTTTCTATTTCCTCTGGACATTATGCAGGTTTCTTGTAATAATGCTTTCTATTCCTAATCTCTTCAAGCAAGTAGCATGTGCTCCTATCAGTTAAAGTCCTTCCACTTCTGTGTAGTATTTAATAAGTAAAAATGGAACGTTGGTAATTTGGAGCTCTGTTACTGCTTACCAACTCTCCCCTTAGATAACCGGAAGAGAAGAAAGAAATAATTTTTTTTTCAGTGAAAATTAGAATCTGTTTGTCAAAGAATGAAACAAAATTAGAAGTTGTTTATTGTTTTGTTTGGATTCAAAGAATCTGGGCTGGAGCAGTGGCTCAGCGGTTACAGTGCTTGCCTGGCATGCGCAAGGACATGAGTTTGAACCCCAACACCATACACACAACGAAGCGTCAGAGCAATGGAGGCCACATGAAACGCTAAATAAAATTGATTCTCTCTCTCTCTCTCACTGTCCCTATCTCTCTTAAAAAAAATACATAAGCATGAATTCAAAGAATCTCTTAAAGCTACTGAACTAAACAGCAAGTTTGAAGAATGGGGAAGTGGAAGATATCAAACACATGCCAAGCTTGTGTGGGAAGTTCGGAGGGAGGCGAATCATTGTAGGTGTGGACTCATCAGCAGACACCAAACTGGAGCGTTAGATAAGGCATGCCAACCGCACAGGGCTGCACAAGTGCCCAGCATGCCAACCCCACAGGGCTGCCCAGTGCCCTGCAGGCAGCTCTCCCCACCAGGGCTACTGGATTCATTCCTTCACTTAACCAATATTTAATAAGCACCTCCTGGGTGACAGCTGCTGAAGGTAAATGGCTCCTCGTCTTCGTGTGGACACCTCCTGTGGGGGAGAGAGACCTTGAGACCTTTCAGGTTCTTCCAGGAAGGATCTGGAAGTGGGGGCCATCATTGTCAAGTTTGCATCTGAGATGCTCACAAGGCCAGAAGCCAGCACAAGTGAGGGTGGGGTCAGCCAGGGAGAGGTGGTGATAAAGGAGTGGGGTGTACGAAGAGAGAGCTGTGAGAGGTTTCCCTTAGGTGAAGTCCACAGAGCGTGGCGTGGGCTGGCTGTCAGGGGGCCTCAGGCCCCACCCTGCTGGGATGGCCCATGCTGCCCTGCCCAGTGTAACGAATCACACCTAGCTGTTCATGCCCTCGAAAGTTCATGTGTTGAAATCTGGCCCCTGGTCTGAGGGCATTGGGGAACAGGGCCTGTGAGGGGGAGATGAGGTCAGGAGGGCCTCAAGATGACCTCAGTGCCCCTTAAAGGGGGCCAGAGAACAAGGCTCCCGCACCCTTCCATGGTGCTCTGGAAGATCACTTGCTCTCTGCTTGGTGGCACCCCACCCCCAGCAGATGCCTGATCCCTTGTGACTTTACTGCTATAAATCTAACAGCCAGATGGAGCTGGAGCGGTGGCTCAGCAGTTACAGTGCTGCCTGGCATGCACAAGGATGTGGGTTCAAACCCCAGCACCATGTATACAACGAAGTGTCAGAGCAACAAAAGCTACATGAAAAACTAAATAAAACTGATTCTCTCATTCTCTCTCTCTCATTATCCCTCTCTCTTAAAAAAAATCATCTGCTTTATTAAAAAAAAATTAAACTGCACAGAGAACACAGCAAGACCTGGTGCCCAATCTCTGGTTGCTTCTGAGTCTCCATCCCACTGGGTCCCCCAGGACAGTAGGCTGGGCTCCTCCATGAGATACCAACTAGAGTCCAAGTCTTCTGGGAAGCTGGAGCCTTCACGTGAATGGGACCCCTATGAACAAGCTCGGTATTAAGCAGAGTCTGCCCTTAACCGTGTCTTCCACGTGAGCAGGTCCCTCATCCACACCCGGTGACTCTGCATAACGGTCACCTTCGCTTTCTCTGTGTTGTATGTGCTGAACACCCTTCCACTCTCCCCTCCTTTGATTAGGTTGTGGTCTACCGTGTGCATAGGTAATAAATATAAATGATGGCTTCGCATCCAGAGCTGTACATGCACAATGATTTCCTGTTGAGGGGAATAAGTTCTATGTACAGTCTCCTACTTCCTATAGTTTCAATGAATTTCCTTATGTTTTAGATCTTCACCATTTGTATAATTGTTCCTGCAATGGAAATTTACGAAAACTTATCAGAATTTGATATTTTCAAAAGAAATCTCTCCAAACCCATATCTTCAATGAAAATGTTGCATTACAAGAGAGAAGATTCTGAGCAGAATTGACATTTTCTGTTTTCTAAATATTTAATAGAAATGGGATGCTTCCCCATGTGTCTTCTTCTATCTGTGAAACAAATGAGCTCACATCCTGCGTGGGCGTGGAGGCCGGCTTCTCCCAGAGCTCTGCTGCAGGGCATCCTTTGCCAACAGGTGTCTTCCCCTTCTTTCAACCCCACCTCTGAGCAGGCGCCAGCCCCTCGGGGCAGCCCTTCACCACCAAAGAATCCCATCTCTCTTCTATCCCTACTCCAGGTGGAAAGACTTGTTCATGTGTAAAATTTGAGCTTCCTGTTCCTTAGGTTGTTTTATGGTAAACTTTTTGGAAGCATCACCTACTCATAGGGAAAAAAATAAATAAAATAAACAAGGTCTTATGAACAGTGAAAGTGTTCACTGAGTGGGCACTGGAGAAGGCCACTGATGTACCTACCCCGGGGCCACCTCTCCACTCCAGCAGTCACTTTCCAGGTGACCGGGCAATGGTGGCCTTGGCTGCTGGGGTAAGTATCCCACTTCCCTTTGGTCCTTGAGAGCCACCAGAGGGGACTCTGCTGCTCTGGGCAGTGTGGGGTCAGGGGTATCTGGACCCTCTGCAGTCACAGAGTCACTATGAGAGGCCACTGCAGAGGAGCAAGCCCAGGGGTCACCTTTCGGGACACCTCATCAGACCTGAGTTCTGAGCAGCTAATGCTTCTGTGCAAAGAGCTGGGGGACCCCACCCTGGTCCTCCATGCGGTGGCCAAGCAAACGCCCTAGCAGGAGCCGTTGTCTTCATCAGGCCTGCAGGACAGCTGGGGGATGTGGGGATTGTGGGAGACAAGCTTGCTTCTCATCCAGCTCTCGCCTTCCTGGTCCAGAAATAGGCACACAATGAGGAAGTCGCCTGATTCCAAATGGCAATTGTCCCAGAAGAGCAGGTGCCCCGCATCAGGGGGACGCACATGTGCAGCAGAGAGTGACACTTCAGCGGGCTCTCACTGGCGAGGGCATCCAGAGTGGGGAAGGAGAGTGTCGGTGACAGTCGATGGCACCTGGACATCGGCTTTGAAAGGACGAGCCTGAGGATGCCGGGTGGAAGGTAAGCGCTCTGAGCGGGGAGGGCCACTGCATGAAAGCTGTGCATGAGGACTGGGAGGACCGTTCTTGTCTCTCCTCTTGCTGAGGCCCGTAGAGAGCCTCGGTGTTCCTCGAGTACCCACCCTGTGCGGGAAGCAAGGGCTGCTGACCAGAGCCTGCATGCAGAGAAAACGTCCTAAGGGGTGGCGTGCCCTGAGGTCCTAATGAGGCCCGTCTCCAGGTCTGAAGAGAACAAGGAGACGCAGGATGAAGAGCGACCGCAGCAGCCCATTCAGTCCCTTTCCCAGCCCGTTGGCCTGCACAGGCCAGGAGAATGCGCAAGGACTGGACTCGAGGCTCACTCTTCTCCATCTCCTTTCCCCGCAGGTGAAGAGGAGTGGGTGCCTGCAGCTGCTCACACTGGAAGGTCCTAAGTTGCCTCTGCTTATTGCACTCTATGCTAATCATGAGCCATTTGCTGGAATGTTCTTAGCCCTGCTGTTCCCAGAAGACCTGGGTCAGGGATACCCTCCAGAGGAGAAGAGGTTCAGGACCAGGCTCAGAGACCAAGGGGAATGTCCACGGAGGAAGGCAGCTGGGGTCAGTCTGCCACAGTGTGGAAGGTGCTCGATCCCACGGAGGGAGAGAGGGTGGTCTGTCTGCCTCTCTCTGGGCAGTGGTATCCCTGGCAGAGGAGCAACGAAACCCCTCCATGGCTCTCCTCCTTCCTGCCTCCCTTCCACTCACACATATTTACTGAACATGCACTGTATTCCCAGGGTGATGCTGGCAGCTGAGGACACAGTCATCAATAAAAGCAAATCCTCTTCCTGGTGCCCAGGTGCTGAGAAGGGGCACAGGGAATAAAATGGAGGAGGGAGAGCAAGGGCTAAAGGACTACAGCGTGGCCTCTGCAGAGGCTGGAGCACTCCACCTCTCCACTAGCACCCACCTCTGGGTCTGCTGCTGGGGCAGTCAGCAACTCCAGGGCTCCCTCACATGCTGGGTGGCAGCTGAGAAGTCCTCTGGAGCAGCCCAAAGTGAGTGCCAAGACTTGGCCCTGCATCCAGAGCTCTGCCATGCTGAGGGAGGAGAAGCAGACACTGGAGGAGCAGGGGTGTTCCAGGGGGAGATTTTCCAGGATCACCCCACACTCTGGACACCTCCCAGCCTGCAAGAAGCCTGACTACAGTCAACCCCCAACAGTGCTCCTGTAGGCCCAACAGCACCCCCAGGAACTCAGGGACGGCCGGCTGCCCTCCCAGCGGCCCGCTCTCCAGCTCCTGGGAAGGAGCCCCACAGCATGCTCTGCAGGGTGGTGCTGGCTCCACGGTCAGCTGGCCTCACACCTGAGAGCACAGAGGTCCTCAGTTTTGGCTGTAAGCAGGCCCATGCAGGAGACAGGTGGGTCACCGAATTAACATAATGCAGAGTTTAAAAACTAGCCTCTCTCTACTCCCCAGTTTCAACGGAACCATTCCACTGGATCTGGTCACATTTTTATGTCCTAGAAGCACTCAGGTTTTCACAATGCATAATAAAAACGTTAATATAATATGTAATCAAAAACAGGCGCCCTGAGAGTGAACCAACAAGGACTTCTTTAAGAGGGAACAGTGAAACCTGCATAGCCTGGAAAGCAATAGTAGGCGGAGGAAATGGAATTTTGCACTCAGGGTGTGCGTGAGAGGGAGGAGAGAGAAGAGGGGCACAGGGTCAGGAAGTGGAAATCGGCCTGCTGGGGGTAGAGATAACAGAGGTCAGAAATCTGGAACAAGAATCCTCCAACTGGCTCTGCCATTAGTAGGCAGAGACCATGCACAGGCCAGCAAGTCTTCCCGCAGCCCAGTCCACAAAGGACCCAACAGACTGCGTGTGAGAATAACACAGGAAGCCCTTGGGTTCAGCCTTCTGGCTCTGGCCAGCCGCAGCTGCTCCATCTCCACTACTGCCATTTCTCCTGGTCTTTGCAAACAGTCCTCTGGTTTGAACTCAATAGGAGGAAAGGAACAGGAAGAATGGGGGGAAAGAAGGAAACCAGAACATTTTTATTTGACAATGAATGAATGAGCACTGACTCAGGAGGCTGAGGCAGGAGGATCACACGTTTAAGTCCAGTCTTGGCAACTTAGAGAGACCCTGTCTCAAAATAAAAAATAAAAAAGGCTAGGGATGTGACTCAGTGGTAAAGTGCCAATAATAATAATAAGTAGTAGTACTGAAAGCTGTCCTCAGTGCCAGCCCTGGTGTGGACATTACAACAAGGAATAAAAGAATGATCCTCTCCTATCTTGGGGCTTCACTCTGGGGCTGGGGCAGAAACAGAGCATCAAGTCTAGAGCTCTAAGGGGGAAGCAAAGGGCAGGGTGAGGTATGGGTAGGAGGGCAACCCGGCGGGGAGGGCTTAGAAATGAGACAGGAGGCACTGGAAACAGCTGGCAGTTGAAACTATGAGACTCCAGCTCATGAGATGGATGTTTATTTAATTTCCTTGGACAATTTGGGATCCTCCAACAGATTTCCTGGCCTGATGCTGCGCAACAACTGACCTTACCTGAAGGGATCATTATTCAAGAGAAGCTTCCACAGGTGGGTGACACATGGCATTCAAAACCAATGAATATGGAGTTACAATTGAGGGGGAAACATTATCAAACATTCAAGAACAAATGTATATATATGGCTGGAAGGGACAAACCCAGCAACACTAACTTGGGTGGGGTGCACCGGCAGCCGTGTGGCACCGCCTCCTGCGGTCAGCAGCTGCACTCCAACGCCACATCTGCACTGCTGGCTGGCTGGAAAGAGGAAGATGGATGAGGCACAGAGACGCCATCCCGGCCCACTAGAAGCTGCATCCCCCAACCCCTTGGAGGAGTGTGTCATGCCGGGCAGGGATACAGCACCCATGGGTTCAACCCCTAGTACTAGAGAAAATACAAGTGTTTCTGCACCAGGGCACACGCGCACAAGCCATCCTTACGTCAGCACTGCCACTCTCTCCCGCACACCTGTTCATACCTGAAATCCCCTCAGTATGATTTTATAGCCTATATTAACTAAAATAGTAGCATAAGCATTTATACAGTTTAGCAAGAATTCACACAAATTTAAATGTCCCTAAAAATGCATTGCCTTCGATGGATGTAACAGCCCTTTGAAGGCTGCCGAGATTGGTGGCCACATTTACACAATGACACCGAGTGGACAGTGGGCCGTGTAACCTGCGCCCTCCCTTCGGCGGTCCCGGCACCCGTTTCCAGCATGCCATCACGGGGTCAGGCGATGAACCTGCTTGCGCTCTCTTTCCTACTCGTGCACGTTCTCTGCAGAGAACCGTGGGTTCCCTGGCGGCACAGTCGTCCATACATGGAAAGGCAATCTGGTCAGTTTCCCTCCCCAGCACCAGCTGCTGCTTTCCTTTCTAGAAAAGCTGGCTCACGTGGCCTTGCACAGCTGCTGACCGCAGGAGGCGGTGCCACACGGCTTCCGGTGCCCAAGTTAGCGTTGCTGGGTTTGTCCCTTCCAGCCATATATATACATTTGTTCTTGAATGTTTGATAATGTTTCCTCCTCAATTGTAACTCCATATTCATCTAATAAAAAAGAGATAAATATCAAAAAGAGGGGGAGACAGTGAGAGAGAAAGGGACAGTGAGAGAGAAAGGGACAGTGAGAGAGAGAGAATCAATTTTATTCAGTTTTCCATGTGGCTTTCATTGCTCCGACACTTCATTGTGTACTTGGAGCTGGGGTTTGAACCCGGGTCCTCACGCATGCCAGGAAAGCATTGTAACTGCTGAGCCACCGCTGCAGCCCCTATATTAGGGATTGTAAACCTTTCTCTTTTGTGTTTGTTAACAATGTCCCCTCACTTTGTTTTCTCATTTAGAGATTTTTTTTAAAGAGAGAAGGACAGTGAGAGAGAGAGAAAGAGAGAATCAATTTTTATTTAGTTTTTCATGTGGCTTTCATTGCTCTTCATTGTGTACCTGGTGCTGGGATTCTAACCTGCATCCTCGCACATGACAGACAAGCACTGTAACCGCTGAGCCACCGATCCAGCCCCAAATACAGAGATTTTTTAAAATGTAGACATTCAAATACATCATTTTAAAGTATGAGCTAGAATTTGTTTAGAATGTTCTGTGGTTTTATTGTCTTAAAATACATTTAAATTTTTTAAAATTTTTAATTGTTAACCTTTGCTGTTTAAGATCTTGGAACTGGACATACTTAGTCACAGATCCCGCCCTAGGGAAACATTTTTTTGAAGGCTGATAAAATTCACAGAGAGAACTGTTGGGGCTTGAGTCTCTAGAGGGGGAGAATTCCTTTTTTAATCATCTGCATTTCTTCCTTGGCTACCGGTCTATTTAGCTTTTCTACCTCTTTTTGAGCAATTTAGTTAACTTCTTAGGTTTAAAGAATCTTTCATTTCATTAAAAATCACCCTTATTGGGAGAAGTTTCAGCTTCTTTAAGGAAGTTTCCATCTCTTTGTGTTTGTTACATTGTTGTTATTTCTACGTTTTGTTTTCTTTTTGTTGATTAGTTTTGCCAAAGACCAGCACATTGATTGCAGGGATGTTCTGAAAAGATCATTTTTTTTTTTGAGAGATAATCAACTTTGTTCAGTTTTTCAAGTGACTTTTGTTGCTCCAACGCTTAGTTGCGTACGTGGTGCTGGGTTTCGAACTCGTGTCCTCGTGCATGCCAGACAAGCACTGTAAGTGCCGAGCTACTGCTCCAGCCCCTGAAAAGATCATCTTAAGGAAGGTTTCCTCCTGCGAGAGGAGGGTGGTGGTGGCCTCGTGACAAGGCACAGGTCCTGTTTCCGGGAACCTCAGCACCCACAGCTGCACCTGCCTGAGGGCACAGCGTGATGCCCATCGCTGTAGTTTGTTATGTGTCATTCTTTTCAAAATTAAACTTGAAATGTGAGTTCTAAAGTAATACATTTGTGACAGAGAGAGAGAGAGGGAAATGGTGCACTGTGAATCAATCACTTTCCATCTCAAGAAGCTCAAGAGGCGCCACTCGTTAGCCCTGGAGAGCGAGGGCCAGGGCGGTCAGGCAGCCCGCCTTGTTTCCGGGTTCACTGTTCCTTTGAATCCTGACAGTAAGAAAGATCAGCGTCTTGGTTGTTATACCTGCAAAACAAATTACTTGGAGACTTGGTCATGCAAAGCAACAGCGTGGGCTTTCTCCGGTCACCAGCCAGGACAGGCCAGAGCAAGGACTGTGACATCTGGGGTCCTCTGAGGACTGCACTCTCGGTGGCTTACGCTGGCTGCTGGCGGAGGGCCTGGCTCCCTGCTGTGGAGCAGTGTGCCAGCGTGAGCTTCCTCGGGGCCTGGTGGCTGGGTTCCCAGAGGGGGCATTGTAGGTAGCAGTGGTGCCTTCCCAAGACCTGGTCTCAGAAGTCACAAGCACCAATTCCACCACCCCATTGAATGAATCACTTACACGCACCCTGTGTACAAACAGAAAGGAAATAGATTCTCTCTCCCTCTCTCTCTCTCTCTCTGTCTCTCTCTCTGTCTCTCTCTTGCATGCTAGGATGGTGCCTCTGGCCTGGAACATGCTCTGCCATGGAGCTACAGCCCCAGCCCTACAATCTACCTCTGGATTGAAGAGACAAGGTTTGGAAAAAGTTGCAAGATCAAACATACTGCTAGAACCACTTCTGTAAAATGAGATTGGGTGCAATCAGGAAAGTTCTGGAACAATGGGGAAAGATGTAGTTCTTTCTTTTCTGTGGATGAGCGCACACAGGTAGAACCCAATGAAACAATCCAGCCAAGATAGGAAAGAAAGCAACGGAGCCGGTAGATCTCCCAACAGCCTCGCTGTGCCTGGGCTTCACCTTCCTTAACGCACGCATTTCTTGTTAAAGTTTCGCGTGTTAGTCACTTCGCGGGACTAAAAGATGCAAAACGGAGTGGGATTCAGAAATTCAGAGCAAAAGCAGGTGGTGCGGTTGATGGCGCTGGAGCTGTCCGTGCGTGCACGGGAGGGCTGGCCTTGGTCAAGGCTCCGAGGAGCCTCGGGGTGCGTAGGTCCATTGTCTGAGCTGCTTTTCGGCTTAGGAAAATGTAGTAGCTAGATGTGGCTATGCGGGGAGGCAGCCAGGCCAGGCAGGGCCCTGCTCCTTAGAAGCCATCACCAACCAGACCCTGGCTTAGAAGACAAAGGGACGGGGCCGCAGTGGTGACCCGGCAGCAGCTGAGGACTTGTGGGTGCTT
>PVKS010053250.1:0-10467 GCA_004027875.1 Aplodontia rufa
GGAAGGGAGGGATAAGGGAGGGTAATTGGGGGGGGGCACTCCTGGAGATAATTGCAATATCCAGAATATTTACACATTTTATACACATTTTATATTATTTTGTTAAAATCGTGTAAGGTTGTTCAAAAAATAATAATAAATTTAAAAAATGGAGAAAATTCAAAAAAAAATATGTGGGACTAGAGAAATAAAAATGCAGCAACCACAAAAATAAATGGATTACTGAGTGTGAGGAGGAATTAGAGGTTGCAAGGAAAGTAGACAAGGATCCTATTTGTATGAAACTGTGGCCACAGACAGAAAGGCTCCCTCCAGTGGCCCAACTTTGTCACCGCAAGTCCTCCGCTGGCCGATCCTTACGGGAACAGCGCCACCTTGTGGTTAAAGTTCTGTAACGGCAGCTGGTACATCTGGTGCTTGGTTTCATCTGCCCCTGGCAAGGACAGCAGGAGATGATGATGTCCCTGAAGAGGTCTTTTCAGCGTTGTCTATAAATCCCAGCCGAAAGAATGTTTTGTTTGTCCCATCAGAAACGAGCTTAGACACATGAAAGCGACACAGCAATATCTATGTTCATAGCAGTTCAATTTACAACAGCTAAATTATGGAACCAACCCAGATGTCCCTCACTGGATGAATGGATCCAAAAGCTGTGGTACATATATGCCATGGAATTCTACTCAGCTATTAGAAACATTGCCCTTTGAAGATAAATGGATAGCAATGGAAGAAATCATGCTGAGCGAATTTAGCCAAATGCAGGGAATCAAGACTCGAATATTTTCCCTCATTTGTGGAGGCTGGAGCTAAACCCAGCCTTGGGTGAAAGATTGTCAAACTCGTGTATTAGACTCAGCAAAGGCGTAGCAACACAGAATCTGGGGGAACCACAGGTAAGTGGTGGGGGAGACAGAAGGAGGGGATAGGGAGGGAGGATAGGGAGGGCTCCAGGGAGATAATCAACAATGTAGCCTACTCTTTACTCCCCAGAGAATCCAAATAATACTTATACAATCACTTAATTCTGGAAAATTCACAGCCAAGGTATTTATATCAATTGTAGAGGTGATAAGAATCAAGAGACTGGGGTATGGGCAATGTGGGGTAATTCTGGTTTAAGAACAAATGCATATCATATTGTTACTTTATATGCATTTATGATTGTACAATAACTCAACTACTTAGTAAAAATTTTTAAAAAAGAAAGAAGCTGAGATTCAACCTCCTGCTATCACTACATCACCTTCTCAGCTTCATTTATTAGCCACAGCATAAACGTTACTGAGAAACTGGGAATAAAACTTGTGCCAAAGAGGCCAGATGGGTTCCAGACATAATCTCTGCCCAAGGAGAACCTACAGTCTAGAATGGGAAGACAAATATTGATAGATTGATAGGTAAAAATATAAATATTTGCAAATTCAAAGCCTATAATTAGTAATAAAGCAATAGAACAAACAGGATGGATTCTATTTATTTATTTATTTCATGTTAGTTCTTTCAAAAAGCTATTAAGGTGGGGCTGGAGCAGTGGCTCAGTGGTTTCAGCACTTGCCTGGCAAGCACGAGGACCCGGGTTCAAACCCCAGCACCACGTACACAACTAAGTGTTGGAGCAACAAAGGCCATGTGAAAAACTAAATAAAGTTGTTTTTTAAAAAAGCTATTAAGGTGAGTTATAAATATCAGAATTCAAGAAATGCTAAATAACTTGAAAGGAGGTGCATAAAACTTGGAGCCAGAAGGGCGGAATCCAAGCCCTGGCTGCACACCTGTGTGTGATTCTTTACAACATTTTTACCTGGAGTTTTGGGGCACCAGATTCTCTGTGAAAATCTTTCTACATTCTCAAGTCAAACCTCTTAGTACAATTACTGAACACTGATGTGAAGACAGACATCAAACCATCCCCCAAGAACTCCCAGTTAAGTGGAAGAAGTCAGGAAGTCAGATGCTTAACGGAACCACTTTTTTTAAGGAAAGAGAACACTTTATTGTGAGAAAGAGACAGTTAATTTTATTTTTCATCTGGTTTTTGTTTTTCCTCCACTTAGTTGTGTACATGCACTGGGGATCAAACCCAGGTCCTCGTGCATGTCAGACAGTCACTATACTACTGAGCCACCTCTCCGGCCCCTTAAGGAGCTAATTCTGAAACCAGAAATACTAGCAAATTCTTCAGGGACACATTTCAAAAGTGCTAAAGAAAGAGCTAGAGGAGCTAATGTCTTTTGCTTGTGAGATCTGGCTTAGATCTCTTGAATGGATGATAATCTTGGATAAAGTATGTCCTAGCACAGGAAAGATCTGAAAAAGAAGCACCAGAAGAATGAATGCCAAATCAGAGTGGCAAGAACATAAAACACGTCAAGAAGATGGGACATGGACAAAAGTTTAGAAATATAATTCAAAGTAAACTTTAAAGGGTTCTATGTCCTCCTTCTTTTTTCTATATGAGCTTTATTCCACAGATAGTCAGAAATCACAGAAAGCTTTTGAACAAAATTAGCAGCACTCAGGCTTGCTAAAACACAGAGCAATGATTTCCTTAGGAAGTCACTTGAAGACATGCTCCAGCAAAATGCAGATGTAAATCAACAAAGTAGATAAGGTCTGTGTATTGATCAGGGGTTTCCAGAGAAACAGAACCAACAGCATTCATATATAGTATGTAAGAGATTTATGATGGGAATTGATGGCAGGATTACGGGGGCAGAAAGTCCCATGATGTGATATCTGCTAGCTGGAGAACCAATCCAGAATCCTACGTCCAACCCCAAAGAGAAATGGGAGGCTGTCAGGAAAGAGTGAGCTAAGTCAGGAAGCAATCAATACAGATGAACACAGGGGAAATGTGGAGGAACCCAGCAAAATTAAAGGATTATGGGATTTTACACTACACTTGAAAACTGCAACAACTTAAAGATCCGAGAAGGCAGGTGATGAAAAAATGGAACAGAAACTCTAGGAAAAAAACAATGCATACATAAAACAAGAATCAGCATCACAATACATGGGCTGGATCTTCGATGAACGCATTTTATATCGTAACAATAAAGCAGACAAGGTCGTGATCTCTGACTTTCGGAGCCATTCTGTAGTCAACGTATTAAGACTTCTCTGTAGTTCTGTATTAAAGGACGGAAGAGAAAAAATGGAGAGGAAATGAAGGGAAGGATGCAGCACCTACATCCTGATCTCACAGATCAGGAAGCTAAGAAATGCTATTCCTAGTTGCCATAACTAGAAATTAAGATTAAGTGTATTACCTAAATAGGCAATGACGTAACTCAAAAATAAAGCAGCAATGGTAAAGAAGCAGTAAATGAGTTAAATCTCCATGCATCCAAGCAAGACATCAATAAGTCATGATGTATACTGCCAAATTGGGAAGCTGTGTGTGTTTCATAGGAAGATATACGGAGCAAACTCCAGGAAGGTAAAGCTGAGCTTTTCAATGGTTGCACTCTGCTAGTGCCTGGGTGGAGAGGTGGAGGTGCACAAATACAGGAAGGACAGAATATTATTGCTATTGCTATTGCTTTCATTTTATTTTTTTAAGAAGCAATTTTTATTGAGTTTTTCACATGGCTTTCATTGCTCCAACACGTAGTTGCGTACTGGGTGCTGGGATCTGAACCCATGTACTTGTGCATGCCAGGCAAGCGCTGTTACCTCTGAGCCACTGCTCCAGCCCCTATTGCTTTCATTTTAAACTCTTTTTATAGCACTTGATTTTTCTTTATCTTCCCATGTTTTTATTGGTGCATTACAGCTATGCATAACAATGGGATTTTTTTGTTTGTACATACGTAAAATGTAACAGGAGAATTTGCCCACTGTTGTTCCCCAGCACAGCACTTCCTCCAATTTTGTGTTTAACTGAAGGCAATGGAATAAAAGTGCATGCTCACCACCACCACCACCTCCTGTATTTCTCTTTATATCATGACTCCCTTCCCAGTGAAAATTCCAGAACTCCACAGCCTTTCCCCCATGTGCCTGGGAGTGGTAGACATGGGAAGTGGACAGTTGCTAGGCCTGGGAGGACCTGAAGCCATAAGTGAGAGGACCAAACAGATATTCCCGGGCTGGGGTGGATGAAGACCATTCTGAACTCAGGTGTTCTCAGAGGAGATGAGGGCTCGAGATGGGGGCTGTAAAGGCAGCTTGCTGATGGCTCCTACTGGACCTCCCAGGATGGCTCATTTTCCTTCTTTTCTTCTTCTCTTCCTTCTTCCCCCCAACTCCCTTGCTCCCTCCTTCTGACTCTTCAACATGTCTCCTTCATTTCTGGCCCCAGACCCTGGCTGCCCAGTGCCCCCACCTCTGGTCCTAACCCCCAACCCTGCTCTGGCATCCCCAGCCCCACCCCAAGAACCCCTTGGAGAACACCCAGAGCCAAGGTGGTTAAAATCTTCTCCCCAGGCTCTAGTCAACCTCTGATTTTCCCTCCCAAGTCCTGCTAAAGTGATAGCAAATGATATTTAAGTATTTTGCCCATGATGACAAAGAGAGGGACAGATGATGGAAGACAAAGGTCACTTTGGAAGATGAAGAGTGAATGGCAAGTAGAAGGAAGTCAGTATCTACCTGAGAGTGGACCGATTTGTTCTGGAGAGCTCCTGAGAGACTCAGTGCTGAGAAGCATGCTACCAGGTTTCCCCCAAAAGCCCTTCACTCTTCCTCCTTAACAAGAGACCTTGATTTTATCCAGGGCCACTGTGAGCGCTGCTAGAATAAAGACTCTGCCACACCCCAGATTCTAGGGGCAGCCGGGTGACCCAGTTCTAGCCAATGAACATCCACTCGGCAGGAAGTACAGGAAACCAGAGAGCATTCCTGAAATGAAAGGGAAACTGAGCAGAACTGAACCTTTTTCCTTTTTCCTTGTGTCATTCCTCCTGCCCCAAGAGTGACCAAAGAACCTACAGGGTTGCCATGAGCATGAAAGCCACCTTCCAAGAGAAAGACAGAAGAAATTCGGGCATTAGTGTTACCTTGTAGACACGGTACAAGCCTGGATGACTAGATTTCTTGTACTTTTTTAAATGCACATTTGTCTGGTAAATCACTGTGTTTGAATTTTGTCAGGGGAAGTTTAACATAATCTCTAACTGCTAGCTATTGATTATATGTTAAAATAAATCACATTTATATGTGAGATAGATCATCAGAAACAGAAGCCAACTGGGTATAGACATCTTTATCTCCACCATGTTTGTCAAGCCAGCTTCTCCAGAGAACCGCTTGTACAAACGTACACCTCAGATTTGGGCTAGTAGACCAAAAAAAGCAAATAAAAATTTAAAATGCTAGCAGGGGATTCTCATATACTGTCAGTAGAAGTATAAATTAGTACAGTCATTATGGAGAATGCTGTGAAGTTTCCTCAAAAAACTAAAAGTAGAACTACCAGATAGATATTCCAACTACCCTACTTTGGGTATATATTCAGAGGAAATGAAATCAGCATACCAAAGAAATGCCTGCCTTCCCATGTTTATGGTGACACTGTTTTAGAGATACTCAGGGCTGAGAAGCATTGCAATCTTCAACAGATGAACAGATAAAGTACGATATGTGTACAATGGAATAGTGTTCAGCCATAAAGATGAATGGAATTATATCATTTGCAGCAGAATGCATGGCCCTAGAGGACATCTGTTTAGCAAAATAAGACAGACATAGGATGTTCTCTCTCGTATGTAGAAACTAAAAAAAAAAAAAAAAAAAAAAAAAAGTCCACCTGAATATAGAGTAGTGATTATCAGAGGCTGAGAAGAAGGGGTGGGGAGGATAGATAAAGGGAGATTGGAGCTGATCCATGCATGCTGTGTGGATGTGTTGAAATACCATACTAAACCCCATTAGTGTGTACAGGCTAAACAAAAATTAAAATATTTTTAAATTAAATAAATAAATAAAAACTTTACTTAGACTTTACTTTTCCCAGGGGCCTCTTTCATCCTAACTGAGCAATTTGGACTTTAGCAATTTGGGAGCTCATTCACTGTGCAGCTAATTACCTCGTCCTTCAAGTGTGTTCCCCCTTGTTACCAGAATCAAAGGTTGGAGGACTGACCCTGGAAGTCCCAATAAATCAGATCCAGCCCTTTGCCCCAGAAACCAAACAGAAAACACAATGGTGAAGTGCAGGAAAGGAAAATTTTATTAATATGGCCACGTTGGGAAGGCAAAGTGAGATTTGGCCTCTCGGCCTTATCTTTGGGTGGCTGTCAGGAGTTTTAGGCTTAAATAGAAGAATTAGGGCAGGAGCAAGAGGTCTGCAGCATGAAACGGTCTCGGGCAAACTGTGGCCAGTCAATCATATCTCAGTTCTGGTTCTGTGAGATAGCTCCAGGGAAGTGCTCATCACTTGAGAGGGCGATTTCCACTTGTTGTTCAGGGTGTTTACCTTTCAGGCCTGCAGTCCTGGAAGGGAGCAGTGCAGTTCCCATGAGATGGTTGCTCCAGCTGAGGGCTAGCCTTATCTTGGGGTGACGTGCCTGCCCTCCTGCTGTTCCCAGAAAGTGTAGGTCAATGACTAAAGACTTCTAGATACCAGTCCAGGGGCCCAATACAGTAAAAACTGATAGTTGAACACTCCTGCAAATCTTGTCCCAGTCTTGAAGAAGGATAAGATAGGTTAGGTAAATATGGGGCTAGTAAATCTTGTATTAAGTTATGGTTTGCAATATGAGGTATCCCCAAAAACTCACGTGAGAAACAATGCAAGAATGTTCAGAGGCGAAACGATTAGATTATGAACATGATAGACTTTTCAGCGGATTAAACCATTTAGTGGATTAATAATTTCAAAGGACTACTTTACTGGGTGGTAACTATGGGCAAATAGGGTGCAGCTGGAAGAGCTAGGTCTCTGGGACCATGCCTTTGAGGTTTGCATTTTGTCTCTGGCATATCTCTCCCCACACGCACCCTTCTCTTCACTGCCATAATCTGAGCAGCTTTCTTCCACCATGCCCCTTCCACATGAGACCCTGCCTAATCTTAGGCCCAGAGCAATGGACCCAACTGACCATGGAATGAACCTCTGAACCCTTGAGCCAAAACAACTTTTCCTCCTCTAAGTTGTTCTTGTCAGGTATTTTGGGCACAGTGATGAAAAGCCGACTAACACATATTAGTACATTTTAGATGAACACTTCTAAAGTGATTAACATGTCTATACGCAAAGATGAACAGGTCACAAGTTTAAGGTAATAAAGGACACAAAGATCTAATGAAGACAGCAGTGCCAAGTTTTATCCTGCATTCAGTTACCCAAGGGGCATCTGCAAACCTAAGAGACATGCTCTTAGCAAAGGCAGCCTCTAAGTCTCCGTTCCACCCTCTTTAAGCATCGTGAACCTAGGAAAATTCATTGTATGGCAATAAACCATGAGATTCATGAAATCGTATTTTGAACATTTTCTTATTTCCACCATATGCAAATTACGCAGATAAAATAAGTACTTTCTCCTACTCAGATATGGAGATTTGAATTATAATTTCTAATGTCCATTGATATCTCCAGCATCCCTAAGCCTCAGCTCAATGCCTGCTCAAATGCTAAAGCATAGCTGTCTGAACGTATCCCATTATTTATTCAATAAATGTTTTGGGTAGTTACCTTGAGTGTATGGTTTTATATAACACATGGGTCAATGCTATTGGTCCAAATTTATGCTGATCTGGTTTTAGGAAAGTAGCAATGCTATTGGTCTGCTCTGCAATGTCCATTTGGTCTGACCCACTTCCATTTTCTGGCCACTTATCGGGCTTGGTGGGCTCTGCATAGGCAGCCTGTGCTGTAGCCTTCCTGGCCTGCCACTCTTCCTGCTGCTTCTCCTGGGACAAGGGCTCAGATTCAGCAACATGTCACACTAACTGAGCAGGTTGCAAATACCCAGATTACCCCAGTTTCCTCCCACCTAAAGCTGCTGCATTCTTCTGGGAATTTCCTATTTTAAGTTTCCGTTTGTTGATCTTTATCCCACAAACACTCATGAAAACCTAAGCGTCTGGCACTGCACTAAGTCTTACGGACTTCAAGAGAAGGCCAAGGCTCCTGCCCATAGGGTGTTCATGGCTTAGCATGGAAGATAGACAAGCCCACCCACAGCTGCCACAGAAAGGGGGAATGTCCTTGGAAAAGGTACAAGTGGTGCTGTGCTGGAAGGAAGCCTAAACGGAAGACACCTTTTGGAAGAGCTGCCTTGAGAACTGCCGTCGATGCTGCAAAATTACTTCTGGGGCTAATTTTAATCATTCCTAGCCTACTTCAGTTCCCTCCAACCTACGCATGCAGATGGCCTGAATTAATCACTGTAACAGCTCTTAAGACACAAAGGAAGCTCATTCAGCATTCACTAGGCACTTGAATGAAAAGAGGAAAAACTAAAAAGGGCCAAATTTCCCAGACTCCTATGCGTGGACTCTGAATCCCATGAAGAAGACTGTTTTCACACTCAGATTGAATGTGTTTACAACAACCTACTGAATAAGAAACGCTGTTGGTGAGACCTAGCAATCTGTATTCTGCCTCCAGGTGATTATGCTAGTTAAATTCCGAGACCCACTGACTCAGATCACAGCTCCACTGCCCGGGGTTTACTCTTCCTATGTCAGGACAGGGACTTGGAGGCATCTTTAGGATAGATCTAATGTTGACTATTGTGAAATCAAATTTCTGAATGTAAGAGATCTCTGAAATAAAAGGGTATATTTAGCTGTTAACAGATGCTGGCCAAAAATAATAATAATAATAATAATACTGTTCCTGGGACAAATTCCTAAGCTACCAGCAGCATAGCCAGGAAGCAGATGGGCAAACATCCACCAGATCTAAGGTATTTTGTAATGAAAATATGGGGAGAAGAAGGCATAAATCTTACAACAAAAGTTCACTAGAAAAGCATTTAAGACAAAAAGAGGGAGGCATTAGTTCAACAAGCAGTTTGCAAACCAGGAAAATGCAGTCTTTGGTGGAAAAGGAAAGTGCTCAGAAAGGAACAAAGAGAGGAACAACAAGAAACCCAGAACAGCCAAAACATCACTAAGCAAGAAAGACGAAACAGGTGGATTCGAAATACCAGATCTAAAACTATACTGTAGTGAGTAGTAACAAAAACATCCTGGTACTGGTATCAAAATAGGAATGAAGTCCAGTGGAATAGAATAGAAGACTCTGAGACAAACCTACAAATCTTTAAACATCTGATCTTTGACAAAGGGGGCCAAAATATAACAGGGAGGAATGACAGCCTATTCAGCAAATCGTGCTAGGACAAACTGGACAGGCTTTGAGGAAGCTGAAAGTGGATCCTTATCACTCACTTTGCATTAAATCAAATCAAAATTAACCCAGCTACCATACAACTACTAGAAGAAAAGTTAGGACTAACACTCGAGATTTGGGAGTAGCAAAGACTTTCTCAACGAGACTCCTAAAGTGAAAGAATTAAAGTCAAAAATCAGTGAGTGGAGGTGGCTCAGCGGTGGCTCAGCGGTTCCTGCGCTTGCCTGGCAAGCACAAGGACCTGAGTTCAAACCCCAGCACCACATACACAACTAAGTGTTGGAGCAACTAAGGCCATGTGAAAAACTAAATAAAGTAGTTGTTTCTCTCTTTCTCTGTCTCTCTCATTGTCCCTCTCTCTTTAAAAAAAAAAAAAAATCAGTGAGTGGAGATTTTCAGGAAGATGGCGTCCTGAAGTGTGACAGCACTCGCTGGGGCTCCGACTCTGACTGGGAAAAATCCACTGCATCAGCAATTTTCCAAGGTGCGTTCAGGGGAAACTATATTTGATTGTCTACTACTAGTTTGTGAAGCTTTTTAATAAGGAACTGAGTCTTAGGAGTTTCGCGAGAAGGGAAAAAAAATTAAAAAAAGAAACGGGGTGACCCCTCCCGCCACAGGCACATAAGCCCGCCACTGCGGACAGTCTGCCAGAAAGAGTTCTGTCTGCCCCCCTCCCCCCCTGGATTACTGGTACAGCTCCTTGCTTGGTGTTTGCAGAGCATTTCTACAAGTTTGGAAATAGCAAGTTTTTGGCGGTTCTACCAAGAACGGGAACAGTAACCTTCCTTCCCGCGGTACGCTGGACACATTCCGGACCAGCTCCAGGGACAGGAACACAAACGGCAGCCGCCGATCCAACGGGTATGATCAGAAACAGATTCCATCGCTAAACCCACCCTGTCCGTAACTAATTAGACCCCCGCCAAACTCATACTCTGTGAGGGGCTATAGCCATGTTTGAGGACGGCCCCCTGGGGTGCACGGTAGTTCTTCGCCATTACAAACGACAGGACTACATTTCCCATCAGCTACAAAAGCGGGACTACAGTTCTCCTGTCGGAACTTGGGGAATTTTTTCCCTGTACGGGCAGGAACACTGACGACTTCCTTTTCGTTCCGTGCGCTCATTGGTCACAATCCCGCACCATCTGCAGAGACTG
>PVKS010053251.1:0-10467 GCA_004027875.1 Aplodontia rufa
AGGAGAAGCCGGCACCCTGTGGGCGTTGACCACACTTTCCTGCAATTCTTCTCCATCCTCTTTTCCACTCTGCCCGGGGGCACAGCCTCCGGGGCTGGGACAGTCTAAGTAAGGAAATAGAGAGAGGAATGTTTGTTGGGGAAGTGTTGCTCCGTTAAGCCCGGGGTGCCGCTCCGTGGCACCCTATACCATCGGGCTTGTCCACCGTGACCTCCAAGCTGCGCTTGGCCCATCTCTTCCTGCTGGCCACCGCCCTGCATGGGGCAGGCTGGGGTGGAGGTAGGTCCCTGGCGGGTCTGGCACACCTTTTCTTTCTGTCATGGGGGGTGGAGGGTGCTCCTTCCCGTTACAAAGTGGGGGGTCACCCTGGTGGTTGATCCTGCCCTCCTCGGCTTGGAGAGGCAGGGAGAATCCCGCACCCTGTGGGTGGTGACGACCCTTTCCCGCTCTTCTTCTTCATCCTCTTTTCCACTCTGCCTGGGGCACAGCCTCAGGGGCTGGTACGGGGTAGGGAAGGGGAGAGAGAGAGGAAACGTCGTTGGGGAAGGCATGCTCCGCCAAGTCCGGAGTGCCACTATGCGTTGCCCTGTTCCCAGGAGGGCGTGTCCACCGGGACCTCTGAGCTTCACTTTGCCCCTCTCTTCCTGCCCGCAGCAATCCGGCGGGGGGCGGGGTGGGTGGGGAGGTCTGTCCCTGGCATATCTCCTGTGCCTTTCCTTACCGTCCCGGGGCCAGGAGAGTGCTCGTTTCAGTTATGAAGTGGTGCGTCACCCTGGCGGTTGATCCTGCCCTCCTCGGCTTGGAGGGGCTGGGAAAAGCTGGCATACTGTGGGCGGTGACGAACTTTTCCTGCATTTTTCTCCATCCTCTTTCCACTCAGCCCTGGGGCACAGCCTCCGTGCTTGGGACGGGGTGGGGAAGGGGAGAATGAGATGAAAAGTCAGTGAGAAATGGTTGCTCCGCCAAGCCGGGGGGCCGTTCCACGACTGCCTGTTCCCAGGGGGCGTTTCCACCGTGTCCTCCCAGGATTGCTTGGCCCCTCTCTTGCTGCCCGCCACCACCTGGAAGGGAGGTGTGGTGGGGGTGTAGGTCTGACCCTGGCGGGTTTGGCGCGCCTTTCCTTTCCATCGCCGGGGTAGGATGGTGCTTGTTCCTGTTATGAAGTCGGGGCGCTCTGGTGGTTGATCCTGCCCTCCTCGGCTTGGTGGTGCGGAGAGAAGCTGGCACCCGGTGCGAGGTGACAACCCTTTCTAGCACTTCTACTCCATCCTCTTTTCCACTTCGCCTGGGGGCACAGACTCTGGGGCTGGGACGGGGTCGGGAAGGGGTGAGAGAGAGGAAAGGTCGGTGGGGAAGGGTTGCTCCGCCAAGCCCGGGGGCTGCTCCTCAGTGCCCTGTTCCCAGGGGGCATGTCCACCGGGACCTCCGAGCCTCGCTTGTTCCCTCTCTTGTTGTGCATCACCGCCCGGCACGGGCATTGTTGAGGGGGAGATAGGTCCCTGGCGGGTCTCGAGCGCCTCTCCTTCATGTCGCAGGGTGAGGGGGGTGCTTGTTTCCGTTAGGAAGGGAGGGGTCGCTGTGGTGGTTGATTCTGCACTTCTCGACTTGGGGGGGCCAGGAGAAGCTGGCACCCGGTGTGCGGTGACGACACTTTCCTGCACTTCTACTTCATCATATTTTCATTCTGCCCGGGGGCACAGCCTCAGGGGCAGGGACGGGGTCGAGAAGGGGAGAGAGAGAAGAAAGGTCATTGGGGAAGGGTTGCTCCACCAAGCCCAGGGTGCCTCTCCGTGTAGCCCTGTTCCCAGGGGACGTGTACACCGGGACCTCTGTGAGTCAGTTTGCCCTTCTCTTTTTGCTGTCTGCTGCCCGGCGGGGGTGGGGCGGCATTGGGAGGTCAGTCCCTGGCGGGTCTCTCCTGCCTTTCCTTTCCGTCGCGGGGGCAGGACGGTGCTCCTTCCCCTTACGAAGGGGGGTTCACCGTGGTGGTTGACCCTGCCCTCCTTGGCTTAAGGGGGGGGAGAAGCCAGCACCCGGTGGGCGGTGAAGACCCTTTCCCGCACTTTTTCTCCATCCTCTTTTCCACTCCGCCCAGGGGCACAGCCTCCAGGGTTGGGACAGGGTCAGGAAGGGGAGAGAGAGGAAAGGTCAGTGGGGACGGGTTGCTCTGCCAAGCCCGGTGTGTGCTCCATGGGGGCCTGTCCCCAGGGGGCGTGTCCACCGGGACCTCAGAGCCTAGCTTGGAAAATCTCTTCTTGCCCGCCACCGACCGGCGGGGGGCGGGTTTGGGGGGAGGTAGGTCCCTGGGGATTCTCTCCTGCCTTTCCTTCCCGTCCCGGGAGGAGGAGGGTGCTCATTCCCTCTACAAAATGGGGGTTCGCAGGTTTGGTTGATCCTGCCCTCCTAGGCTTAAGGGGCAGGGAGTATCTGGCACCCTGTGGGCGGTGACAACCCTTTCCTGCACTTCTTCTCCACCCTCGATTCCACTGCGTCTGAGGGCACAGCCTCCGGGGCAGGGAAAGGTTTGAGAAGGGAAAAGAGAATGGAAAGTTCAGTGGCGAAAGGTTGCTCCGCCAAGCCCGGTGGGCCACGCTGCAGCGCCCTGTTCCCAGGCGGCTTGTCCACTGGGACCTCCGAGCATCTCTTGGCCCCTCTCTTCTTGCTGGGCGCTGCCCGGCGTGGGGCGAGTTGGGGGGAAGTCGGTCCTGGCGGGCCTCGCACTTCTTTCCTTCCTGTCCCGGGGGCAGGAGGGTGCTCGTTCCCCTTACGAAGGGGTGTCACCGTGGTGGTTGATCCTGCCCTCCTTGGCTTGGAGGGGCGGGGAGAAACCGGCAACTGGTGGGGGGTGACGACTCTTTCCCGAACTTGTGCTCCATCCTTTTTTCACTCAGCCCTTGGGCACAGCCTTGGGGGAAGGGAAAGTGTCGAGAAGGGGAGAGAGAATGGAAAGTTCGGTGGGGAAGAGTTGCTCTGCCAAGCCCGGTGGGCCACTCCGCAGCACCCTGTTCCCAGAGGGCTTGTCCAATGGGACCTCCGAGTGTCTCTTGGCCCCCTCAGCCTGCCCGCTGCCGTCCAATGGGGGGCGGGGTGGGCGGGGAATTCGGTCCCTGTCGGGTCTCAAGAACCTTTCCTTCCAGTCGCTAGGGCAGCAGGGTGCTCATCTCCGTGATGAAGGGGTGGGTCACCGTGGTGGTTGACCTGCCCTCCTCGGCTTTGAGGGACGGGCAAAATCCGGCAACCTGTGGGCGTTGATGACCCTTTTCCGCATTTCTTCTACATCCTCCTTCCACTAAGCCCGGGGTCACAGCTTCCAGGGCTGGGACAAGGTGGAGAATGGGAGAGAAAGAGGAAAGTTCTGGGGGCAAGTGTTGCTCCGGCAATGATGGGTTCCACACCGCGGCATCCTGTTCCCAGTGGGCATGTCCACTGGCACCTCGAAGCAATGCTTGGCCCCTCTTTTCCTGCCCCTTGCCGCATGGCAAGGGGCGTGGTGGAGGGGGAGGTCCGTCCCTGGCGGGTCTCACGCGCCTCTTCTTCCAGTCGCGGGGGGAGGTGTATGCTTGTTCCATTTACGAAGGAGGGGTCGCCCTGGTGGTTGATCCCACCCTCCTCGGCTTGGAGGGCGGGGACAAGCCGGCACAAGGTGTGAGGTGATGACCCTTTCCAGCACTTCTACTCCATCATCTTTTCCACTCTGCCCGGGGGCACAGCCTCCGGCGTTGGGACGGGGTCAGGAAGGGGAGAGAGAGAGGAAAGGTCGGTGGGGAAGGGTTGCTCCGCCAAGGCCGGGGGTCGCACCTTGGTCCCCTGTTCCCAGGGTGCATGTCCACCGGGACCTTCAAGTGTTGCTTGGCCCCTCTCTTACTGCCCCCTGCCGCCGGTGAGGGGCGGGATGTGGGGGAGATCATTCCCTGGAGGGTCTCACGTGCCTTTCTTCCCGTCGCGGGGGCAGGAGGGTGCTCGTTCCCGTTACAAAGGGGGGAGTCTCCGTGGTGGTTGATCCTGCCCTTCTCGGTTGGAGGGGCGTGGAGAAGCCGGCACCTGGTGGGCGGTGATGACCCTTTCCCACACTTTTTCTCCATCCTCTTTTCACTCAGCATGGGGGCACAGCCTCCATGGCTGGGACAGGCTCGCGAAGGGGAGAGAAACAGGAAAGGCCGATGGGGAAGGGTTGTTCTGCCAAGCCAGGGGTGCAACTCCCCAGTGCCCTTTTCACAGGGGGCGTGTTCACCAGGACCTCCAAGCCTCGCTTGGCCCGTCTCTTTCTGTGCACCGCCAACCGGCAGGGGCGGGGTGGGGGGTATGTTGGTCCCTGGCGAGTCTCCAGGGCCAGTTCTTCCCGTCGTGGGGGGGAGGAGGGTTTTCATTCCCGTTAGGAAGTGGGGGTCGCCGTTGTGGTTGATCGTGCACTCCTCGTCTTGGAGGGGCGAGGAGAAGCTGGCACCCTGTGGGTGGTGATGACCCTTTCCTGCAATTCTTCTCCATCCTCTTTTCCACTCTGCCCATGGGGAGAGCCTCCTGGGCTGGGACAGTGTCTGGAAGGGGAGAGAGAGAGGAAAGTTTGGTGGGGAAGGGTAGCTCCGCTAATTCCGGGGTGCCGCTCCATGGCGCCCTATACCAGCGGGCATGTCAACCGTGACGTCCCAGCTGCGCTTGGCGTATGTCTTCTTGCTGGCCGCCGCCCAGCTAGGCCGGGGTGGGGGGAAGTCGCTCTTTGCGGGTCTCACTCCTTTCCTTCCCGTCGCGGGGCAGGAGGGTGCTCATTCCCGTTATGAAGGGGGGGTCACTGTGGTGGTTGATCCTGCCCTCGTTAGCTTGGAGGGGCGGGGAGAAAACGGCAACCGGTGGGGGATGACGACGCTTTCCCGCGTATGTACTCCATCCTTTTTTCACTCATCCCAGGTGCACAGCCTCCATGGCACGGAAAGGGTCGAGAAGGGGAGAGATAAGAAAGGTCGGTGGAGAAGGGTTGCTCCGTGAAGCCCGGTGGGCCACCCCGCAGTGCCCTGTTCCCAGGGGGCTTGTCCACTGGGACCTCCGAGCGTCTCTTGGCCCCTCTCTTCCCACCCGCACCCACCCAACATGGGGCGGGGTGGGTGGGGAGTTCAGTCCCTGTCGGGTCTCAAGCACCTTTCCTTCCCATCGAGGGGACAGAAGGGTGCACATCTCCGTTACGAAGGGGTGGGTCACCGTGGTGGTTGACCTGCCCTCCTCGACTTTGAGGGGCGGGGAAAAGCCGGCACCCTGTGGGCGGTGACAACCCTTTTTCACAGTTCTTCTACATCCTCTTTCCACTCCGCCCGGGGGCACAGGTTCGGGGCTGGGACAAGGTGGAGAATGGGAGAAAGAGAGGAAAGGTCTGTGGGGAAGTGTTGCGTCGCCAAGCAAGGAGGCCGCTCTGCGTCACCCTGTTCCCTGGGGGCGTGTCCACCGGGACTTCTGAGCGTCTCTTGGCACCACCTTCGTTGTGTGCCACAGCCCTGCAGGTAGTCGGGGTGGGTGGGAGATTTGTCCCAGGCGAGTCTGGCATGCCTTTCCTTTCCGTTGCGAGGGAAGGAGGTTGCTTGTTCCCTTTACGAAGGAGGAGTCTCCATGGTGGTTGATTTTGCCCTCCTCGGCTTGGAGGGCGGGGATAAGATGGCACCTGGTGCGAGGTGATGATCCTTTCCAGCAATTCTACTCCATCCTCTTTTCCACTCCGCCCGGGGGCACAGGCTCTGGGGTTGGGAAGGGGTCGGAAAGGGGAGAGAGAGAGGAAAGGTCAAAGGGGAAATGTTGCTCCGCCAAGGCCAGGGGTCGCACCTTGGTGCCCTGTACACAGGGTGCGTGTCCACCGGGACCTTCGAGTGTTGCTTGGCCCTTATCTTCCTGCCAGCTGCCGCCCAGTGAGGGGTGGGATACAGGGGAGATCATTCCCTGTCAGGTCTCACGTGCCTTTCCTTACTGTCGCAGGGGCAGGAGGGTGCTCATTCTCGATACGAATGGGGGGGACTCCGTGGTGGTTGATCCTGCCCTTCTCGGCTTTAGGGGCGCGGAGAAGCCGGCATCCAGTGGGCGTTGACGACCCTTTCCCGCACTTCTACTCCATCCACTTTTCGACTCCACCCAGGGGCACAGCCTCCGGGGTTGGGACACAGTCAGGAAGGGGAGAGAAAGAGGAGAGGTCGGTTGGGAAGGGTTGCTCCGCCAAGGCCGGGGTCGCACCTTGCAGCCCTGTTCCCAGGGTGCATGTCCACCTTTACCTCCGAGCGGCGCTTGGGCCCTCTCTTCCTGCTGGGCGCCGCCCTGTGTGGGGCGGGGTGGGGGGAAGTCAGTCCTGGCGGGTCTCGCACTCCTTTCCTTCCCGTCGCAGGGGCAGGAGGGTGCTCGTTCCCATTACGAAGGGGGGGTCACCGTGGTGGTTGATCCTGCCCTCCTTGACTTGGAGGGGTGGGGAGAAACCGGCAACCGGTGGGGGTGACGACTCTTTCCCGCACTTGTACTCCATCCTTTTTTCACTCAGCCCGTGGGCACAGCCTAGGGGGCAAGGAAAGTGTCGAGAAGGGGAGAGAGAGAGGAAAGGTCGGTGGGGAAGGGTTGCTCCACCAAGGCCGGGGGTCGCACCTTGGTCCCCTGTTGCCAGGGTGCATGTCCACCTGGACCTTCGAGTGTTTCTTGGCCCCTCTCTTACTGCCCTCTGCCGCAGGTGAGGGGCAGGATGTGGGGGAGATCATTCCCTGGTGGGTCTCACATGCCTTTCTTCCCGTCTCGGGGGCAGGAGGGTGCTTGTTCCCGTTACAAAGGGGGGAGTCTCCGTGGTGGTTGATCCTGCCCTTCTCGGTTGGAGGGGCGTGGAAAAGCCAGCACCCAGTGGGTGGTGATGACCCTTTCCCACACATTTTCTCCATCCTCTTTTCACTCAGCATGGGGGCACAGCATCCATGGCTGGGACGGCTCGCGAAGGGGAGAGAAAGACGAAAGGACAGAGGGGAAGGGTTGTTCTGCCAAGCCAGGGGTGCTACTCCACAGTGCCCTTTTCACAGGGGGCATGTTCACCGGGACCTCTGAGCCTCGCTTGGCCCATCTCTTTCTGTGCACCGCCAACTGGCAGGGGCGGGGTGGGGGGTATGTCGGTCCCTGGCGAGTCTCGAGGGCCAGTTCTTCCCGTAGTGGGGGAGAGGAGGGTTTTCGATCCCATTAGGAAGTGGGGGTCGCCGTTGTGGTTGATCGTGCACTCCTCGTCTTGGAGGGGCGAGGAGAAGCTGGCACCCTGTGGGTGGTGATGACCCTTTCCTGCAATTCTTCTCCATCCTCTTTTCCACTCTGCCCATGGGGAGAGCCTCCTGGGCTGGGACAGTGTCTGGAAGGGGAGAGAGAGAGGAAAGTTTGGTGGGGAAGGGTAGCTCCGCTAATTCCGGGGTGCCGCTCCATGGCGCCCTATACCAGCGGGCATGTCAACCGTGATGTCCGAGCTGGGCTTGGCACATCTCTTCCTGCTGGCCGCCACCCAGCGTGGGGAGGGGTGGGGGGAAGTCGCTCTTGGCGAGTCTGGAATGCCTTTCCTTCCCGTGGCAGGGCAGGAGGGTGCTCGTTTCCGTTAGGAAGGGGGGGTCACAGTGGTGGTTGATCCTGCCCTCGTTGGCTTGGAGGGGCAAGGAGAAACCGGCAACCGGTGGGGTGAGGACCCTTTCCTGCACTTGTACTCCATCCTTTTTTCACTCAGCCCATGGGCACAGCCTCTGGGGCAGGGAAAGGTTCGAGAAGGGAAAAGAGAATGGAAAGTTCGGTGGCGAAAGGTTGCTCCGCCAAGCCCTGTGGGCCACTCTGCAGCTCCCTGTTCCTAGGGGGCTTGTCCACTGGGACCTCCGAGTGTCTCTTGGCCCCTCTCTTCCTGCCCGCCGCCGCCCAACAGGGGGTGGGGTGGGTGGGGAGTTCATTCCCTGTTGGGTCTCTTGAACCTTTCCTTCCAGTCTTGGAGGCAGGAGGGTGCACTTCTCCATTACGAAGGGGTGGGTCACCGTGGTGTTTGACCTGCCATCCTCGGCTTTGAGGGATGGGAAAATGCCGGCACCCTGTGGGCGTTGACGACCCTCTTCTGCAGTTCTTCTACATCCTTCTTACACTATGCCCAGGTGCACAGATTCCGGGGCTGGGACGAGGTGGAGAATGGGAGAGAGAGAGGAAAGGTCTGTGGGGAAGTGTTGCGTCGCCAAGCAAGGAGGCCGTTCTGCGTCAACCTGTTCCCTGGGAGCGTGTCCACCGGGACCTTCGAGTGTTGCTTGGCCCCTATCTTCCTGTCAGCTGCCGCCCGGTGAGGGGCGGGATGCGGGTGAGATCATTCCCTGGCGGGTCTAATGTGCCTTTTCTTCCCGTCGCACGGGCAGGAGGTTGCTCGTTCCCGTTATGTATGGGGGTATCTCCGTGATGTTTGATCCTGCCCTTTTCGGCCTGGAGGGGCGCGGAGAAATCGGCACCTGGTGAGTGGTGAAGGCCCTTTCCAGCACTTCTTCTCCATGCTCTTTTCACTCAGCATGGGGGCACAGCCTCTGTGGCTGGGACAGGTTCAGGAAGGGGAGAGAAAGAGGAAAGGGCAGTGGGGAAGTGTTGCTCCGCCAAGCCCGGGAGGCCGCCTCACAGTGCCCTTTTCCCAGGGCGCATGTTCACTGGGACCTCCGAGCCTCCCTTGGCCCATCTCTTTCTGTGCACCACCACCCGGCAGGGGCGGAGTGGGGAGTATGTCGGTTCCTGGCGGTTCTCGAGCGCCTGTCCTTCTCGTCGTGGGGGGGGGGAGCGTGCTCCTTCCCGTTACGTAGGAGGGGTAGCCCTGGTGGTTGATCCTGCCCTCCTCGGCTTGGAGGGCGGGGAAAAGCTGGCATGCATTGGGCGGTGAGGATCCTTTCCAGCACTTCTACTCCATCCTCTTTTCACTCCGCCCGGGTGCACAGCCTCTGGTTTGGAAAGGTGTCGGGAAGGGGAGAGAGAGAGGAAAGGTCGGTGGGGAAGGGTTGCTCCGCAAATCCCAGGGTGCCGCTCCGGGGTGCCCTGTTCCCAGTGGGTGTGTCCATCGGGACCTCGGAGCCTCGCTTGGCTCCTCTCTTCCTGCCCTCCACCGCCCGGCGGGGGGCGGGGAGAGTGAGGTGCCGCTCAGGCGGGGGGTGGGGGTGGGGGTTGCAGGGCCCTCGCCCTGATCTCCACGCTCTGAGGCTAGGGAGCTCGACCAGAAGTCCCTCCATGGACGTTGTCATTTCGCGGGTTCCTGGAGGGTCCACCAGATGTCCCTGTCTGGGGCCGCCGCGCCCCCCCCAACAGGATTGACCAATTCTTCCTCCTTCTGTATCCAGCTATTTCTTAAATCAGACTGAAGTTGGTTATACTCTAGCTTGCCTCCCCACCTTCTTTTCTTTTTTTCTCTTTCCTTCATTTTCTTCCTTCCTTCTTTCCTTCCTTCCTCCCTCCCTCCTCTCTTTTTTTAAATAAATGAAGTAGCATTTTATTTATTTATTTTTATAAAGAGAGAGGGACTGTAAGAGAGATAGAAAGAGAGAAACAACTTAAAGGTTTTTCACGTGGCCTTAGTTGCTCCAACACTTAGCTGTGTACGTGGTGCTGGGGTTGAACCCAGGTACTCGTCCTCGTGCTTGCCGGGCAAGCACTGAAACCGCTGAGCTACCTCTCCAGGCCTCTTTTTTTTTAATGAAAATCTTTATTAGGTGCCAGGGCTAGTGGCAAACAATGGCTGGCTAGAGGATGCTGAGATCTTCCTCTTTTCTTTCTTTTTTTTCCTTCCTTTCTTTCTTTCTTTCTCCTTCATTCTTTCCTCTCTCTTTCTCTCTCTCTCTCTACCCCCCTCCCTCCCTCCCTTCTCCCCTCTCACCTCTTCCCTTTCCTCTTACATGTGGGGGAGGGTGGGTGGACCCACCCACCCCTGGGTGGGGAAACCTAGATCTCTTGAGTTCAGTCGCATCCCCACACATCCTTGCGCAGGCAGGCCAGGCAAACCTAAAGCTTTTCTTCTCTTTTCTTTCTTTCTTTTTTTTTTCAGGGTGCTGAGGACCAAACTCGGCAGCTGGCGGTGGCCTTGCGCATGCTAGGCAAGCACTATGCCACTGAGCTATTTTTCCAATCTCGGTATGCTACATTTTTTTTTTAAAGAGAAGGACAGTCAGTGAGAGTGAGAGAGAGAGAGAGAGAAGGAGAATCAATTTTTGTTGAATTTTCCACATGGCCCTCCCTTGTCACCTCGACACTCAGTTGTGTCTCTGGGTTGGGTGCTGGGGTTGGAACCCCTGTACTTGTGCATGCTGGGCAAACAAATGCCCTAACCACTCAAGCCCCAGCCCCGGTATGCTACATTCTTGATTGTCTCCCTAGATTCCTCCCTTTTCTCCCTCCCCCCTTCCCCCATCTTTTTATTTTGAGACAGTGGCATCCTCTTAACTCACTCACTCACTCATTCACTCCATCTTCTTCCTCTGTTTGTTTGCTTAA
>PVKS010053252.1:0-10466 GCA_004027875.1 Aplodontia rufa
GGGGGGTACTGGGGATTGAACCCAGAAGTGCTCAACCACTGAGCCAAAACCCCAGCCCTTTTATTATTTTGAGACAGGGTCTTGCTAAGTTGCTGCAGCTGGCTTTGAACTTGTGATCTTCCTGCCTCCGCCTCCTGAGCTGCTAGGATTACAGGCATGCACCACCGTGCCCAGCTACTTCTTACTGCTCTATCAGGGACTGAACACGCAGGGCTTCCAGTTCTGCTTTGGAGATGTTCAACACAACCAAGTGTAGGGTCTTAACATTAGTGAAGAGGTACAATGGAACTAGTAACAGCCAACCAGGACGGAATGCAGTATAACTGCATGTAGTTCCCACCAGCTGTTATAATTTGTCTGTTACAAAGCTGGAACAATCCCAGGAAAGGTTGAAAAAATAACTTTTAAGACTGCTAAATAGGGTAACCACCTGTCTTGGTTTACCAGGGATTTGGGGTTTCCCAGGATGCAATACTTTAGTGTTAAAACTGGGAAAGTTCCAAACAAACCAGGACCAACTGGTTACTGCTAAGCCAAATAAATTTTTCTATCAACAGCTGTACTATATTGACGTTTAAAGCATATGATAACCATGTTACAGCTTCTTTGACCTGACTGGTTTAGGCTAATTTGGGGTAAAGTCAGAGAAAGGCCATCCTCTTAACTATATGAGAAAAAAAAATATCTGTTTGTAAAATAGGATGAACTGCATATTAGTTCATAGAGTGTGAAAAAGAAAAGTAATACAGAGTAGAATTGTTGCTATTGCCTCAAGTCCTTCAGTCTCTTTAGGATGAAAGCGTTCTCATCAAGAAAATTTCATTTAACGAGGCATCATCCTTAAGGTGTTAGAAAAGCATTTAAATCATTCAGTTTGTGCTACACATGTAACCCAAAAATAGATGGTCAGAAGTCAACGGCTCTGCAAGAGTCTCAACTTCTTACAGTTCAGATGCCTTACTTCCTGAGTGTCCTGGATGCTGTTTTACTTCCAGACTCACTGGACTAAAAGCATAAGAAGTCCTCTTTGCTACAGAATAGACCTGAGAGTCTTAGTATTGTTGTATAACTGGGAAGACTTACCTCCTGTTATCCTCATGTTAGAGAACATGCTGATGGTGAGACTACACAAGTGACAAAACTATAAAGAACACTAGTTAAGAGAGAGTGCATCTCAATTACATCAGGAACTGAGAGAAGAGCAACTGGGGTAACACAGGGTTTTTAAATTTAGAAAATGGATATTACTGAAGGTAACTAATATGAATCTAAGTGAGCAGAATAACATCTGCTAAGGTTTTAAAAAAAACCTGGGATATAAAATGGTGCTTTATTAAACTACCTGCAATAAACAGCAACCACAAGCCAACACAGCTACCGAATTTGGGAAAGAATATGCACTGGTGCAAAGCCTCTCTTTCAGACCTCTCTCTCAAGATGGGTTTCAACAATTCAAAGTAAAAAGTATGTCATAGGTATGAGAGGGTTATTTGATAGCTCCAGTCTCCCCAGTTCTCTGGTTCTGAACTTGTGATTTCTGTGGCTAAGCCTCTTCTTAATCCCTATCTAGTTAGAAAAACAGGCTTGATCAGAAAAGACAACAGTACTGCATATTTACCTAGGATGGCTCTTTCCTGGTCTAAAGTTAGTTTTAACTAGCACTTCAAGCTTTTATCTTCAGTCAGAAGGAGAATCATAAATAGTGTTCTATATTTCAAGTCACCTGGGAAACTAGATGTCTGGAATAGAAGTGATGCTCTTGCTGGCCAAAGAATTTGAGAAGTGTTTGGTTGAACTATTCCCAAGAGAGCCTTGCATTTGCCAATTTATGGAGGGAATCCAGAAGTCCTTTAATGTTCATGTATTTTCCCTGTTTTATCAAAGGCTCTTCGAGAGAGTTTCATTTAAGAAACAAAAATAAGGATCCCCAGGGCAACTTGGATGCCACTCAGTGCATCTTAAGTTGCTAAAGAACTCCTTTTCCAGAAAGGGGTATGAAAAAGAATTCTCCCTGCTTGGTCTATATAGGCAACTACATATACTATTGTTATTCTCCTTGTTCCTGAAAAGGGAATGCTACTTCTTTGATTTTCTATTAAAAGACAAAGAAACAACATTTTATATGTGCCAGTAATTAGGTAGTTATTGGTATGAATGACCTGGCTCCATTTTCTGACCCAGAAAAGTTCAGCCAACCTCAGACAACCAGGTGTTATTGTTTGCCACAGTTCATTACCACAGATTAGTTGTGTTCACTTCTCAGTACAATGCACAATGCAAAGCAAGTCAGAATTCCTGAGATTAAGCAGACATTCAAGAAATCAGATCCCCTGTTTCTACAGTTGAAACTCATCTACCATGGGGTAGGGCAACAAATAAAGACATAACTACACAAAGACAGCATGCAGTTTTCTGGATTGAGAGATTCTACAGGGAAGAAGAGGCCAACCCTCATTCCCTTATCCCAGTTTTCTCACTAGAGTATATAGGACAGAAATTGCTGTAAAATGATAATAAACAAGTAATTAAACCAGTAACATTTAGTTGTTAGATGGAAGTTAAAGACTATAGCAATTGATACATAAACACTAATAGTGAATGGCCAATTACATGATCAGCTGAACCTCAAATATCTCAGAAACATATCACTAATACACACCTCTGTTTCCCTACTGGGAACAAAGGGCTCTTAGTTGAAGAGAAAAGAGCCAACATCTTCCCCTAAATCTGAAATAAAAGTTCTATATAGTATAGATTTAAAAACAACAAATAAATAGAAGGGCCAGAATCTATGCCTACAAAAAAATGAAAGCTATGCTGGAGTTCCATGAATTGATAAGGTCATAAAAGGAAATGAAAAGCAGACTCCCATCAGAAGTCACTGCTTTGCAGGGAACAATCCAGGGTGTCAGAAGAGGAAAGGCTATCTCCTCTACCCCATACCTTTACTGGTATTCCGATACAGTCACTACTGGGATTCCATGCTTGGCAAATTGCCAATTTATTTCTGGACAGGTTTAATAGTTTTATTTAAGTGGATAAAAAACAAGAATCATAAATACATCTTTCCTAGAAGTTACAGAACAGAGAAGGCAAGTGTTTTTAGGGGCTAATTGGGGCTGGTTATTATTTTTTTCCTTCCTAGGCATTAAGGGTAATAGCAGTTATCTGACAGGAATATTCTCACTGAGGAAACAGGTTTCTCCGTAGTCAACAGCAGTGTTTCTCGGAGACATACCATATTCACAAGCATCATAGACACTTAAGAAACAACAACAAACTAACAAAAATTCCCAAGCACCCTTCAAGTTACTGAATTAGAATTTTGGGCCTGAAAATTCTTAGTTTTTAAGATGCTTCCCTAATGATTCTCATCTATGTTTGAAAACAACAGTTTGGAAGGGTCCATAAGACATCTACCTGAACAACTGTTGTAGCAATAACAATAAAATCAGAGAACTATTAAGACCTTTTTTTGGTGGTGGGGGGGAGGTTTATTAGGCATTGATCCCAGGTTGCTTTACCACTGAGCTAGATTCCAAGTTTTTTATTATTTTGAGACAGGGTCTCACTAAATTACTAAGACTGGCTTCAAATATGCAGTCCTACTGATTCAGCCACCTGAGCTACACCGGATACAGGCATGTGCCACTACACTCTGCAAGACCCATTATTAAAGCATACAATTTCATTTATATATAAACAGAGGAAGGATAATGGAGAAGAGGGAGGATTGCAGAGAAAAGTAGGGGCTTGTGAACTGAAATAAATTCCATGCATGTACATTTTGTCAGGATGAATCCAAAAACTATGTATATCTATAATGCATTAATAAAAAATAAGCTATTGAAATGGGTTACATTTTCATTGTATACCAGAGATGAACATTAACAAAAGACAATTACTCTAGGAGACCTAACCTATAGCAAATCAAGACACATTTAAAACCCAAACACTTCAGAATTTGGAAACATTCTTGAGCGATAATAAAGATGTCCATACTTACCGAAATATGGTGTGCATACATTGGCCTAGACAGAAAAAATGCTGCATCATGGGGTGTATGGAATTCATTACAGAGCACATCAATTGAAGGCACTCGCTTTATATAATCTTCTGTGCTTAGATTTGATGCTAAAAACCCACCAAATTGTACCAAGGTATCATGACACTAAATTTTAAAAATAAGACAAAAAACAGAATATGTTACCATATTTAAATCAGCATATCTGCCATTTAAATCAGCATAAACATTTTCCAAAATGGTTAAGATACATCATTCTAACAATATTCTGATCAAGTTAATAATTCAAATTGTACTGTGCCAACTTGTATGAAACCAAGGGACATTATGTTAAGTGGCATAGGCTAAGCACAGAAAGACAATTACAACATGTTCCCACTCATATGTGGAAGCTAAAAAAATTGATTTCATAGAAATATTAAGCAGAAGAGTGGTCACTACAAAGGAGGACTGGGACAGAGTAGGAGTGACAGACTGAAGTTGGATCACAGGTATCAAAATACAGTTACACAGAAGGAATAAGTTCTAGTGTTGAATAGCACACAATAGGTTGACTAGGTTACAACAAACTATTTTACAAAGAACTAGCAAAGAGGAGTTAAAAGGTTGCCAACAAAAACCAATAACTGTTTAAAGAGATGGAAATGCTAAATGCTAATTTAATCATTGTATAGTGTATATGTGTGGCTAGTTATCATACTACACCTCATAAATAGGTGCTATTATTATGTATCAATTTAAAAATTTTAAAACTTAAATCTGATGCCTTGACATATTTATACTGGTCAAATAAATATTTTGCTACTGTCAAAAAATCCAAATTTTTGGCTCAGCGGTTACGGCACTTGCCTGGCATGCACAAGGATGCTGGTTTGAACCCCCAGCACGATGTACACAACAAAGTGTCAGTGCAATGAAGGCCACATGAAAAACTAAAGGAAACTGATTCCCTCTCTCTCCCACTGTCCCTCTCTCTCTAAAAAAAATTCCAAATTTTACATCGAAAGACTATCTACAAGCATAAGCACAAAACCATATCACAAAGAAGACATCAAGGCCCTAACAGGTTGATCAATCTAATGCTTTAATAGACAAATCTCTTAAGTTCCAAGCTATTATTCAACACTTTTAATAGAATATATTTACCTAAAATTACATAAAACAATATGCACAGGCGAATCGAATCCAATTCCTTTGCTGTTAAAAGATGAAAACTTTATTTATAGTATACATAAATATTAAGTACTAAAACCTATGACTAGCACACAAAATGTGTTTAACCATATTACAAAGAAAAAAAGAGATAGCATCTACTCTGTTGTGATTAAAATTTCAAATTTCCAGAGATAAGGAAATACAGGAAAGCAAACAATTTGACATTCCAGCAACTTAATAATGGAATATCTAACTGAAAACCTTATACATACTATAATATCTCCTACAGTCAACTCTTAAATATCCAAATTTGTACTGAAATAGAGGCCCTAATTGTAGAATGCCTGTTGGAACATGAGTGCTATTTCATTTATATGACATGCAAAACTGACATTTTCCAAATTATGCCACATTCTCTATTTCCCTTTATAGGAATTTAAAAACTTACATTAGTATAAAATTTACTTTAACTTACCTGGTCATAGAGTTTTCCAACAAGTTTCAAATGTTTCTCTCCTCCTTCCTGAAAGATTACCCCATTCCTCTGCTGAGCCATAAGTAAACAGAGAGGAAGAGCGAGATCATGGTCCAACAATGCATCCTTTAATCTCTGAGAAGATTTTTTAGTGTTTCTGATTTGGCCAAAATAACCACCCTGCATAAAAGAAAATACAAATTTACAGGCATACTTTGCACAGTCCATGCCATCTTTCTTGAAAAAGACATAGAAGAAAATAAAGGTATAATCCTGAAAATAAAACCTTTCTACATTTTTACATTCCTTCCCCATTTTCACAAATTTAATTTAATGACACTATTAATGATTATATTGGCTTAAAAATAACTTAATTGTTTAAACTTCTGTATGCTTTCCATTTTCCACCTTGCAGTCCCTTATCAATTTTTATTCAGTGTGGAAGAGATTCGATAGTGTTAGCATGTTAACATTTATACCAGTGGGGGATGAAGCAATGGGTCAGCGGTTGGAGCGCTTGCCTGGCATGCATGAGGACCCAGGTTCAAAGCCTAGCACCACATACACAGCTAAGTATTGTAGAAACAAAAGCCAGATGAAAAAAATATATAAATAAAATTGATTCTTTAAAAAAATAAAAAGATTTATACTAGTGAGGATATCAATGACCACAGAAGATGAGGTATTTCTTTTTGGTACACATTACTTATTTTCATACTTGTTTTTTAAAAAAGTTTACAATAACTAATATATTTCAATTTTTTAAATGGAGGTAGGGTAGTTGTAGAAAGATAGATGATTTTGACACTGGTTTTATATGCAGATTATATATATATGTATCAATTTATATTTAACATGTAAATTAGGCACAATAAGATTAACTATAACTAAAAAACAATTATAAGATTACAATAAGTTATGTGAATGTGGATGTTTTCTCCCTATCTGAAAATATTTTATTGTACAGTACTTTACTTCTTATGATGATGTGAGATGATAAAATGCCTATATGATGACATAAAGGACATGGGAATTATGAAATAGCATTACCCTACTTAAGTGATACTGAATTCAAGCACTGTGATAGTCTGATAACTAAGACATCTGTTCATATAGTCAATCTGATAACCCAGATGACTACTAAGTGACTAATGGGCAGTTAGCAGGTACAATACAGATATGCTGGACAAAGGGATGATTCACATCCCAAGCAAGAATAAGTGGGAAGCCATGCTACTCAGAACAGAGCTCAAATTAAAACTTCAAATCATTTATATCTGGTTTTTCCATTTAATAATTTCAAGCCATGATTAGCCATGGATAATTGTAATCTTAAAATGCAAAACCAGAGATGACAATAGGACCAGTTCTGAATTTAAAAATTCAGTGAACAAAAATAGCAACTCTTACCTCAGCTTTTAACTGCTCCCCACCAGTCATGGCCTCTAGCTGCTCCATTGTCATTTCCTCTGTAATTTCTATTCCTGCCATTTTTTGTACCACTTCTTTCAATATAAGCAGGTCAAAACTATTTCAAAAAATAAAATTAAATATTCTACAGTTAAAAACATCTAATACATGATGATGGAGAGGTTGCTTAGTGGTGGCACACTTGCCCAGCATGCACAAGGGCCCAGGTTCAATCCCCAGCATCATATACACAACTAAGTACAGGAAAAACAAAAACCAGATTAAAAAATAAAATGAACTCTCTCTTTCTCCCTCTCAAAAAAAAATCTAACATGAAAGTGACAATACATTGTAATTAATATACTGAGAATGCCTGATTACTTCTTCATACATATGGAGGAAGGAGCTAACATTGTTTTTGAAGAACTATACTGAAAAATATTTTGTGTATTTTTATTTTAATTTTTTACTTGGACATAATTTCAAATGTACAGATAGGATATAAAAATAAAAATAGTACAAAGCACAGTTTTTCCCAATTTAACCTATTTTTAAGAATTTTTTTTACTCTTGTTTGCTTTTATCTTTTGCATTTTCACTCCTTCCCTCTCTTCACACACACATGCATTCACATCAAGGATTTTTGAACAATTTTATTCCCTAAAATTCCTAAGAATGCATTTCCTAAAAATAGAGCTACTGTCTTACATAAATCTATCCTTCATATTTCATCTTCATAAGTGGACCCAATTTCAAACAAGATAGCCCTCATGTAAATTAGTACCAAGGAAATTTAATTAGACGATCACAAACATAAATTCACAGTACAGAAAACTGAGTATAGAATAAAAGATAATGTATGTCCCTCTAGCCTATAAACAGAATAAAATGAATAGGAATGGCTAATAAATGAGCACAACATAAATGACCTGCTGATGAAATCCTGAGTCTGACATATTTTAAAGTTTTCACAAAGCCAAAGTAAAAATCTGTCAAGATGACTTTAACACTTATTTAAAACAACAGATAGCTTTTAGTTTTTATTTGCTTTCTATCAAACATAATCTGGGGCAAGTCTAGTTACGTGGGGGGAGAGGGGCTTGAGGCAGGATTAGATGGGAGGTGAGGATAAGGGGAGTTATAAATACTGTATTGGTATACTTTTATACCCCTGAGGTGCTGAATAATACACATGCAGGCATTTAAAACTAGAAAATGTATAATTTTATACACACACACAAACACACATAGATACAATTCTGACTTCAAAAAAAGTTCTTGAAAAAAATTTCCATTTTGTTCTAATCAATCTACTGTTGTGAAATTTAACATACACGCTAATTCAAGCTCTAAGCACTGATACTGGCCCAGAATTAAATAAACTTTAATACTTATAAAGAAGGGGACACTGTCCAAAAATTATGTAAGCCTTATATACATCTGAAGGTCAAATTAAAAAATTAAATATGGAGGCTAGAGCAGTGGCTCAGCAGTTTCAGCATTTACCTGGTTTGCACAAGGACCTAGGTTCAAACCCCAGCACCACATATACAACTAAGTGTTGGGGAAGCAAAGGCCAAATTAAAAAAATACATGTGTGTGTGTGTGTGTGTGTGTGTATTCTTTCTCTCTTTCACTTTTTTTGAAATTATGATTTAAAGATACTATACTCCTTTACAATAAATAAACAACTTTTCCACCAGACGCTCAATGTGGTAAAATATTGTCCTCCTGGACAATCAATGGTGCAATATGCTTTGTCATGAGAGAATATATAATATGCCATGTTAACCATTTACTCAAAAACATAACAGGTAGTCAAAATAAGTACATGTATCTTTTTAGAGATTTACATTTATAGCCAAACATTACATTTATTTCTGAAAAAGGGGTGTCTCTTTATATACTGTTACATTTCCTCTTCATTAAAAATCCATATAAATAAGTAATTTTTCTACTTCAGCCTACAACCAACAAATAGTCATTTAGGATAATAAGAATCTCAATATTTCAAAACTACCAGAAGCACCCTAAATACTGAATTTCATTTACATATAATTTGTTATGATTACCTTTTGCCTGCCTTGAGTTGATTGGCCACATACTGAAGGAGACCAGCAAGATCAATTGGATATTTCCGAAAAACTGCACCACAGAAACTAGCCAGACCTTAAAACAAAAAAAAAAAAAAAAAAAAAAAAAAAAAAAAAAAAAAAAAAAAACAAAAAAAAAAAAAAAAAAAAAAAAAAAAAAAACACACACACACAAAAAAAGAACAGCTCATAAAACAAAACCATATTGACATTTTTTAAACTAATTCATTTTTAAAACAAAATTAGGTAGGAATTATTATATTTCTGATGCCAATGAATGAAGTATTATAATACTAATAACTAATATTTATTGAGCATATTATCAAGCACTTTACACTGACTATTTCATTTAACCCTTCCAACAATCAAGTTAGTATAAACCTACTGTTTAAGCAAGTGATATGTCATGTAATTTCTCTTGTCACAAAGTATAAAGCAGTGATTCAAAACTATGCAGCCTGATTAATGAGGACACAACAAAATCTTACAGATCATGGAGTAAACTTAAACAATAAAATGACTCCCTCTCAAAAGTTTGAGTCAAAAAATATTTTTATCTAGAAATATGTTTCTAGTTGTGGAGCACCAAGAAGAGGTAGAGTATTAATAAACCAAGAAGCAGACAAAACACCAACTTTAACCAATGTCCCCTTATCCTGAGTAGGGAGAAAAAGTCAGTCAAGAGCAAGAGGATCTAGTAAACCTTAAAATAAGTAGACCTTATTCAACATTTTTTGCTAAGTACCTAAATGATATTAACTAAAACACAGGCCCACCCTGAAGGAGCTTACTGTCTAGTGGGGATGCAGAAAAGAAAAATGCAGCAACAACAAATAAAAGGGTTCAAGAAGACTGGGGATTGGAGGTAAACCCAGGCCTGTGAGAAAGGTAGTCAACCTCATGTATCAGACCCAGCAAAGACATAGCAACACATATTCTAGGGCAATCATAAATATGTAGCGGGGAGAAGGAGCAGGTGGGAGAGGGGAGAGAAAGGAAGAATAGGGAGGGATCTAGGGGTTAGTTCTTGTTTAAGAATATATGCATATTTTACTTTATATGCATTTATGATTGTACAATAATTCAACTCCTGAATTAAAAAAGAAGACGACTGGGGATATAGCTCTGTGGTGAGTACCTGACTACCCTGCTTAAGGCCCTAGGTTCAATCTCCAGCACTGGGGAGCAGGAAGCTGGGGGGATGGGAAAGAAAAAGAAATTGTAGAAGACCTGAGTAAATGGAAAAACATTCCATATTCTTGGTTAGGCAGAATCAATATAATTAAAAGGACCATTCTGCCAAAAGTCC
>PVKS010053253.1:0-10466 GCA_004027875.1 Aplodontia rufa
ATCTGTGTCCACCCCCACTTCTTAGTTTTCTCACCTCTGGGACAAAGGAGCTGCTTCCACAGGTGAGCCTCATGGTCATATGCATTTGAAGGCCCTGAGCTTAACCACTAATGGCTCTCTAAGGGGCAGCTTCTAGGTGTGGTTGAATGGGACCAAAGGTCCTGACTACCTAGCCTTTTTACTATCTCTCCTAAACTGTATCATAATGACCTTTATTGTTAATTTCAGAAAGTTATGAGGTTAAACCTTGTATAGATTTAAAAATCTGGAAAGATTTATTATTTTAATAGGAATAAACTTCTGTAACCTATAGGAAAGTTAAAAGCTAAAATTGATATAAAGGGAATATAATAACATATTAGCTCTTGGGTAATGGATTGTAAGTAGTGGAAAATGTTATCACTGAAGATAGTGTGGTAGAAGTTGGGTTTGTGTCCCCCTGGAGTCAAAGAATAAAACTGAGAGACATCAAGGCAAGCATAGCAGACAGATTTTATTTTAAGAAAATAATACAAAGCAAAGCATAGGGGGAAAAAGCAGACTTAGCCCATAATGGGACAAGGGGACAGAGGTGAAGTTGGGGTAGGAATTGCCCTTTTTATAGTTTTATAACCATGGTTTCCCTGCCCCAGGCCTAGGAGCTTGGGGGTAGAAGTTTTCCCTAGATCTAGTCTTTGGCCTGTGCTGGGGAGCATCTTTAATAGCAGTGCCTTTGTTAGCAGCTGGGAGTGTCAAATTGATATGCATATTTGTTCATTAGGAGCAGCAAATACTCTTCACCCTCTTAAAAAGAGCTGGTTTCCTGTTGGTGGACCCAAAATTCCAACTACACTTTTCCCCTGTTTCATTGAGACAGTTTTAGGAGAGATAGTGAAATGGCTAAGTAGTCAGGACAAAGGACCCTATCTAAGAGCTATCAGGAAGAGATCATTAACAGGGCATACTCAGGGCCTTCAAATGCAAATGACCATGAGGCTCACCTGTGGGAGCAACTCCTTTGTCCCTGAGGTGGAAAACTAAGAAGTAGGGGTGGACACTGATAGAAACTTGGAAAGAATTGCTACCTGTTTTCCGTAGATTTTAACCAATGACTTTGGTACTTAGTTTCAATGCCTGCTTTGCATAGGGTTCAACCAATGGCGTTGATGCATTTCTCAATGCCTGCTTTGCATGAATGTTAATTATGCTCATACCCTAAATCACTATAACCTCAGGCCTGACCTCCATTAGACGGCGTCCTGCTTCCAGGTACCCCTCTGCTTTGCGGAGCTTTTGCTTTCCTTCCTTAAATAAATCTTACTCTTTTTTTACTCCTCCTCCGTGGCTGCCCATGGATTTTATTCTTCAAATTTATGAGACAAGAACCCAGAAAATTGGTGGCAAATTCCCAGGGTGAATTTCCCCCACACCAAGAGCTGCAACATGCAGCTTTTAGCTGGGGAGCTGCTAACGCTATTTCGGCTACAGACACCTGCAGCCAGCCCAAATTCCCAGTTTTAGGTGGGAATAGCTACAAATACTAGAAGCAGGCTGTTTTGGCTGCCGAAATCCGTAGAGGCCCAGACTCCATTTGCCATTGGGAGCAGAGAATCCAGCCTCATCTCAAAACCCCTGCATCATCATCACCACTATAGATAAATTATAGAGGTCTCTCTCAAGCATAATATAGCTACCTAAAATTAACTCTTGAGCATTATTCCTTTATCTTAAGCCAACTCAGCTTTAAGATCCATGAGAAAAATGCATTGGGATTATACCAGTATCAAATGAAGTTAGAGGGGTAAGAGAATTAAAAAAGACACAAGATAAATAAACAGCTCCTTATATCTGAGCCAGGGGCAAAAAGCCAGGCAGTCAGAGTAGTTGGAATTTTAGGTGGATAAAAAGGAATTTTTTTTTCTTTAAGAGGACAATGAACAAGGGGTTGGGGATTTAACTCAGTGGCAGAGTGCTTGCCTAGCATGTGCTAGGCTCCGAGTTTGGTCCTCAGCCTTGAAAAAAAAAAAGAGGACAAAGAGCAGAGAGAGCATCTTTCAACAGGGCCAACAGAAGTGGGGTAAGTTCCATTGCCTTTCCCTTGGCCTTCCAATATCACTTCCCTTCCGGGGTCTGTCCATTAAGTCACACACACCACAGACCTTCCCATCTGTTCCATTTGGGACCCCAGCAGACTGTGGAGACATCCTGGTCTCTGGCTGCCCCATCCGTTCCAGGCCCCTGCAGGCTGAGGACATGTCCCAGCCTTTCAAATCCTCACTGATTGAGCCAAGACACTGTCACCAGACAGGGAAATGGTCAGAGATGCCATATGTTCAGGCTTTTTGGGATTTGCTCTCTTGACCCCCCATCTTCCTCCTCTCCCTCCCATCGTCCCCACCCATTACTTAGACCAGTCCTCTTCCTCCTCTCTTTTCATGACATCAAATGGGCACACTACTTTACCCCGCATGCTTTCTTTCCAAAAAGGAAATCCCCACCCGCCTGCTTGTCAGTCCCTGATGCGGCTGATGCTGATTCTGGCACTGCTGGGTGCCCTGCAGAGCTCACCACCAGGCACTGTCCTGGTTCAGAGCCTCCCATGCGTGGACCTCCACGCATTCGAGTCCATGCAGTGAGCCATGCAGGGTCCACACAAGACAGCGTATAGTCTGGACCCGCTACGGCTCATCTTTCTCTCTCAAGATTCTCCCCCTTTGATTAATCATTGCCTTCCCTCCCCCATACCTGGCAGCAGGGTGCAGAATCTCTGGTCTGATCTAGTCTTTTGTCCTGGGCCCATGAGCACCTTTATCAGCAGAGGAGATGCCTGTGTCCGAACACCTTTGTTAGCAAGGGGAGCTGGAGGGCGGGGCTTGTAACAGGGGATGCTTTTTGCCCTCTTAGAAAAAAATGACTGTCAGTCAATTTCCTCCTTCCTGACCCCCATCATTCTACCTACACTGACTGCCTAACATTTTCCCCGTCTCACAATCAGTTGAAAGACCTTAAAAATAAAAACTGAATTTTTCCAGAGGAAGAAAAAAATGTGCCTGAAGACCACATCAGCTTCTGACCAACAGTTTGCAGCCTACGGGCCTTTTTAGATTTGAGACTTATCAGCCCCCACAAATGCATAAGACAATTTCTTGAAATAAATATATAGTAAATATTTTGTTTATTTCTATTCTGGATATTTTGTTTAACAAATCAGTTGAAAGATATGCATGTATATATGTTTGTATAAATGTGTCTAAGTATCCATGCCTCTATTTTTCTATTTATCATTTATCTTATTTATTTATTTCTATTTCTGTTTCTTCTGTGAGCCCTAACTGATATAATCCTCATTTTTTATATGAGATTAGTAAGTTTCAGACATTAGGTAATTTGTATACAACTGCAGGGCCCAGAAAGGAAGAACACTCTTAAGTTCAGTCCTCTTTCCAGATGTCTGTCTTAATTTTTCCCTTTAAGCTTCTCACTTTCTTTGGTTTGAAAGCTTTTTGCCGGTACAGAGCTGTACTTAACCATATGCTTATACTGGTGAGAGCTGTTGAAGGAAGCTGAAGATCTCATTTACCTACAAACACAGAACTGGGTTTGCTGAAACTGGGTGTATGTTCAAGTAAAGGACTTTCCAAGTAAAGGATTCAGTTACATTTTGCATACAGAGAGACACTGGCTAAAGGAGATTCTCAGTGAGTATATGCAGACAGTCCAGCATATAGCAGAAAGCTCTTATAGGGGGTTTCCAAAGTACTACTAACATTTACTAGTGTTAAGGGACAGAGAAATGTGAATGGTGGAACACAATTTAAGAGAGTAAATCTATAAAATGGGCCCACTCTCCTGACCCCACATGCTTTCTTTTCCAAAAGAAAATTTACCTTCAGTGGAGCTTGCCTCATCTAAGTCATCAGGATGTGTCACATTCCTCAACGAGAAACCTATTGTCTGCAGAGGAAATGGAGCCCAGAATGATATGGATAGGAGGTACCGAAATCACCCAGATCCTGAAACTCAGGGAGATAAGGATAATTCCTTCTGACCAGAAAATCTGTAAGAATGTTTCTTTAAGAATCCCTTTCCAGTCAGTAGGGTCCAAGGCGACCTAGAGTTGCAAATTCTTTGAGGACTTGAAAGTCTGATATTACTTTGCTGTCAGTCAAGAATCAAGAGGCGAGGGCTGGAGCGGTGGCTCAGCGGTTTCCGCGCTTGCCTGGCAAGCACGAGGACCCAGGTTCAAACCCCAGCACCAACCACGTACACAACTAAGTGTTGGAGCAACTAGGGCCATGTGAAAAACTAAAAATAAAGTTACTTCTCTCTTTCTCTGTCTCTCTCACTGTCCCTCTCTCTTTAAAAAAAAAAAAAAAGAATCAAGAGGTGAACCTGGGTGGGACTCTCTAGAAACTTCTCTGGTATCCCCAATAAAACTCGGAGTATAGGAGAGAGATACTGTCCCTTTCCTCTCTGAGAGGACCCACTCTCTCCCTTGAGAGTGTCCCCTTTCCCTTTTCCTATCCCTTCAATACACTCATTCCTGTTATTCTGTGAGCTCTGAGCAACATGTCTGAAATCTTTCTAACTTTAGATTGCAAGAATCAGGTTTGGAGGGGGGTCTTCATACTGCCTCAGTCTCCGAAGGTCCAAGCTCCATAACACTGGTATCTACTGCTGATAGGCATTGTGCTATTAACTAGTAACAGACTGGGTTAGAAAGAGGGTTTGATTAGGTTTCTGCATTCTGGAGGCAAAATAGCTCTCTCTCTAAGAGATTCCTTTAAAGATAGGAGATAGGGAATGATGGATATGGAAAATTATCAGAAGTCACTCAGACAGGCAGCAAATCCCCTACTCATTGTTTCAAAATCTACAGACTAGGGCTCTCATGGGAATCTATTGCCTCCAGTCCTTATCAGAGGATCCCCACCCCACTGAAAAACTCAGTTTAATCACCACCTACTGAAATACCCCACTTTTAACAGGAAAATTTCTGATGTGGCCCCCTCTACCAACATTCCCTCTATATTCATCCCAGGCTGTAAGCAGCAGGTGGATCCCAGACTCCACTGGGACCCCATCCTGCAGGTGTCTCCCAATAAACCTGTGTTACTGTTGAGCCGCCACTCTCCACTCTTTATTTTCTTCATTTTGTCTCTTTCCTTACAGGTGATTATATCACACTTTCTGTTACCAAAAGCTTGGTCCTTGACCCCAATGACAATCCCATAATGAGGAAAAGGTTTTGAGAAAAAGGAAAAAGAAGATATATTAACTTTGCTACCAAAGAAGAAACACAGAGGACTCCTTTCCCAGTCTGTGATTCTGCCCATCTAGGGGAACAGGAGAACAAGTGTGTATTTTGTTTTTTTTTAGAGGTGATTCAAAGGCTATATTCCAGGTATTCTTTGTCCAGAGTTGTCATTCATTCACTTATTACTTTGGTAGATAGTCATTTCTGAAATCTGCTGATAGCCTCCCACAGTCTGAATTACTTTGTTCTGTGGTAGGTGTGTGCTCAAGGATAGAGAACTCTGCCCAGAATAGAGAAGAAAGGGCATTCTGTGTCCCCCCCTCCCCTTAGGAAGGGGGAGGGATTAACAAGGAGGAAGGACAGGGGAAGAAAAAGAAGCATGTCCTTCTAAAATTAAGTCACACTGGAAGAGAAGCATGGGCCGTATTCAGAACATGAAGTGGACTGCTGTTACATTTCTTGTGAAATTACAGTAATTGACTTCATCTTGATGATCTTTAATTTCCTCACCTATGACATGGAGATGATCACAACATGTACATCATGAGACTATTGTGAAGGTAAGATGGGTTTAAAAGGCTCTGTAAGTTACAGCATTATGCAAACTAGAATCATAATTATCCATAGTTAAGCATATCATCCCTCCTGCTTTGTACAGAACTGGACTCTAAATTATGGGTAATACAAGGAAAGCATGGAAACTTATCCCTTGGGAAGTGTTCTCATTCTATGAATGAGGAAAAATACATGAAGCACAGAGAAACTACAAGCCAGGGTATCTACTTAGGTTTATGAATTGTTTTCTTCCGAAAATTCACAGCATGCAAGACAGAATCTTATTTCAAACATAATGGTGATAGTGATGTACCTGCTCAATATACAGAGGACGAAGGAAACTTCTGAACAGTCTGTTCCTACTTGCTTGGCTGGCTAGGTGCTATGCCAATGTAATGACAAGCCCTCTCCTGCTACCAGTGAGACCATTTTAGGAGAGACAGTAAAATGGTCAGGTAGTCAGGGTCTTGGGTCCCACACATTCAACCACACCTAGAAGCTGACCAGCTTGACAGGTAAACTCAGGGCCTTCAAATGCAAATGACCATGAGATTCACCTGTGAGAGCAACTCCTTTGTCCCATAGGCAGGAAAACTAAGAAATGGGGATGGACACAGATGGGAACTTGGAAAGAATTGCTACCTGTTTTGCATAGATTTTAACCAATAATTTTGATGCATTTCTCAATGCCTGCTTTGCATGAATGTTAATGATGTTCATACCTAAAACTAATATAACCCCTGGCCTAATCTCCTTTAGACAGTGTCCTGTTTCCAGGTACCCCTCTGCCTTGCAGAGTCTCTGCTCTTCTTCCTTAAATAAATCCTACTCCTTTTACTCCTCCTTCTGTGGTTGTCTGTGGATTTTATTCTTCAAATTCATGATGCAAGAACCCAGAAGATTAGCACCAAATTCCTGGGGTGAATTTCCACACCAACAGCTTCACCACCCAGCTTTTAGCTGGAGAGCTGCTAACACTATTTTGATCTCAGAAACCTGCAGCCAGCCCAAATTCCTAGTTTGTTTTTGTTTGTTTGTTTGTTTGTTTTGGGGTTTATTTTTTTCATAAGAGGGAAGGACACTGTGAGAGGGAGACAGATAATCAATTTTTTATTAAGAAATTTATTTATTGAACAATCAAACATGCTTGTAACAAAAAATATAATATATATATATAAATTTTTATTGAGTTTTTCACATGGCTTTCTTTGCTCTGACATTTAGTTGTGTACATGGGTGCTGGGGTTTGAACCTGTGTACTTGCGCATGCCAGGCAAGCGCCATAACCACCAAGACACTGACCCAGGCACCCAAATTCCCAGTTTTAACTGGGAAGAGCTGCAAACACTAGAAGTGGGCTATTTTGGCTGCTGAAATCTGTAGTAGGCCCAGACTCCACTTGCCAGTGGGAGCAGAGAATCTGACCTCATCTCAAAAACCTCGCATCACCAGCACTGTGCTGTTATAAGATCTCCAAATTGTATTTTGCCCTAGCTTGCTCTTTGACAAGCCCATATAGATGTAAATAGTGGTTAACTAGATTTTATATATAAATACCACCTATTGATTTATTGGTGTATAATTTTAAAATATAGTCTATAATTTTATGCTTTTAATACTCCTTCAAATTATAAGGAAGGAGTGGTCCAACTTTCACAGGCAAGTTATATGAAGTACAGAGATGTAAATTGGCTATTCAATTATATTGGAACATGGAATCAAAGACACATATCTGTGACTCTAAAACTTATGCTGTTTGCATGAAGTGGAATTAGGTACATAGACTAAAGAAGCATAGACTCAAATTTCCTGAGGAGAAAATATGTTTCTAAGAGAATATCTAGTCAGAAATTTTCATTTTATGGAGGAACTGTTAGATTTTATAAACAGCATTTTGGTTCATCTGTAAACGTAGCCACCACATCACATGTGAGTCTCAGCAAGTAGCAGATAGGGGTCTGACACACCACAGGAATGTCAACTCTGCCCATAATGGTTTTTTTTTTTTTTTCAAATCTCCTGAGTAAGTCCCCTCCCACCAAAATTCCTATAAATTCTCTCACTCCCAGCCATAGGTTGCTATTCTCCAGTTACGAGAGCAGCCATCTTGCTATTCCTAGATAAAACTCTTGTCTCAGATACTAGGGTTCTCTTTGCTGCACGAGCACATCCAACAGGAACCAGCTGAGGTCTCAAGAAGGGCAAGGATTTTCTCCAGTTCACATGGAAAGTAAGCAATGACTTCAATCTAAAATGAATAATAGAAATGCAGAACTGGAGTATATACTTAATGAATGTTGTCACAAATGCTTATTCACATTTGATGGTATGATAAGTAACTGTTATAAACAGCAGTGGGACAATAAAAGCTATAGAAGTAACTCTGAAAATGGGCACTAATATGCATAGAATGGGACCAGTAAATCAGTGTTTACCTAAGACACAATATATTAATGCTGAAGCCTCTGAGATAACTAACTACCTGCACACTCCAGATTCACTATTTCATTCATTTATTCATTTGCCCTTTGGTTCAAGAACTATGGAATACCAAGTAAAGCCAGAGATTGTTCTAAGTGCTTGGAATATACCATTGAATAAGACAGAAAATTCCTTGATTACACGGAGTTTAAATTCCACTAGGAAAGACAGATAATGAACAATAAACATAGCTCATAAGTAGATCACATAGCTTATTACAAGAAAATAAATGCTCTTGAGAAAAAAAATAGACCACATTAAGTAACATCATGAGTACAGACAAGAAGTTGAAGTTTAAGCTGTGTGATCAGGTAGGCATCATAGAAAAGGTGACATTTGAAAAAAACCTTGAAGGAAGCCAGGCACGTACTTGGAGGAAGAACATTCCAGACAGAACAAACAACAAGTAGGAAAGCTAAGGTTAGGTAATGACTGGTATATTTCAGAAACAGCAAGGAAAGCAATTTTCCCGGAGTGAAGAAAGAGAGAAAAGAACATGGTGAGTTCAAAGCAGTAACAGGGTGCAGATGGAAGATGATAGTGTAAAGCTTTGTAGTGTAAAGCATTACAAGGATATTGGATTTTATTCTCAAAAAAATGGTGAGCCGTTGGAGATTTTTGAGCAAAGGAATGCCATGGCCTTCCTTTCATTTTAGAAAGATGACTCTGGCTGGTTTATTCTGTTGGGTAGACTAAAGGAAGTATAAATGGTGAAAGCAAGAACATCAATTAGGAGGAAAAGGCAGTCATCCAGAGAAAAGAGAATGGTGACTGAGACCAGAGAGGTAGCTGCAGAAGAGGAAAGAAATGATATAATTCTACATAATTTTTTAAAGATAGAAGGGATTTTTCTATTATTAAATATGGAATGTATGAGAAATATAAAGAATAGACTTTGAGGATTTTAATCTAAGCAAATAGAATGATGTTGACATTAATCAAATCAAGTGAGTCTGTGAGTGAAAAAGTTTCAAAAAGAAAACGAAGAATTTAATTTTGGATACATGATGTCTATGACATCTATTAGTTTATTCAAGGAGAAATATAGCTAGACAGTTGGATACAAAGTGTGTAGGTCAGGGCAGTGATACAGTCTAGAAATAAACATTTGGAAATAAGGTATATGCTGATAGTATAATTTAAAGCTGTAAAATTGGAGAATATCATCTAAAAAATGAGTTACACAGGTAAAAGCCCCAAGAACTGGGTCGTAGGATTTTTCCAAGATTAAAAGTTTAGGTGATGAATAGGAAGACAGTAATGGTGATTTAGATTCAAAGCCAGTCAAGAAAAACAAGGAGACTGGGAAGTTCTGGATGATGAATGTGAAAAAGTGTTCCCTATAACACATAGTAATTATGTCCAACACCAGTGTTAAATTAGTTAAGATGAGGACTGAGAAAAAAACATTGGATTTAGTAACACAAAGCTCATTGGTGACCTTGAAAACAGCAGTGCCATTGAAATTGTGTGTAATTGTGTAGAGTGAGTTTAGGAGAGAATAGTGAGAGAAAAAATTGGAGTCAATTATTATAAAAATCCCTTTCAAAGAACTTTGCTCTAAGTAAGTGCAGGGAATTGGGACAGCAGCTAAAAGAGAAACAGGACAGTCAACATTTTTTATTTGTATGTTACTGAGATGGGAGAAATGAGAGCATGCTTGCTGCTACCAAGTAGAAAGGGGAAATTCTGTAATGTTGGAAAAAGGTGATAATTGCCAGAGTTGATAGATTAGAGGAGGTGATGGTGATGTGATCTGGCAAACAAGTAGAGGGATGGACCTTAGGCGCTCAGTCAGTTTCTATGTAGTAATTGTATGTAATGCAGAGATAGTAAGAGAATATAGATCAGTAGATATGGTAGAGGGGGTAGATACATGCTTGCAGTTTGAAATTGAGCCAAGTCAGCTAAATTCTTTAAGCCAAATTTTACTCCTATGTAGAATGAAGGAAATGATACTATATGTCATGAAGTATCAGTGAAGGAAATGATACTATATAGAGAGCAGTATGAAGACTAACTGCATGCTTACTGCTACCTGGAAAACACTTGCTCTGGTGCTGGCACATAGTAAGCACTCTAATGTTAGCTATTATTTGAATAGTAAAGATTCTCTAATCAGATACCCTAGGATCAAATGCCATTGGGTACATTACCTGCTATCTCTTGGCCTTATTTTCTTCCTCTGTAAAAC
>PVKS010053254.1:0-10465 GCA_004027875.1 Aplodontia rufa
AGCTCCCAGTTCCATTTTCCTAGGGTGCACTTGGTGACTGTGTTTTGACACAACTTCCACACATTAGGTAGAATGAGGCCAGGCGCGCTGGGCACACTCCTGTAATCCCAGCCAGCTGGGAGGCTGAGCAGGATGATCCCAAGTTTGAGCCTGGACAATTGATGGAGACCTTGTCTCAAAAGAAAAAGGAAGAGGGGCTGGGATTATAGCTCAGTGGTGGAGTGCCTGTGGGTTCCATCCCCAGCATCAAATGAAGTTAAGGCAAAAAAGAAGAATCAGATCCCACAGGTCGCAGATTAATCTCCCTTCCTTCCCTCCACACTAACTGGAGCATGATAGAAGGTGTAGGGGGGAGAGGACGCAATGAGTTCTGGGGGCATCCCCAGCTCCCTGAGAGCACCCACTTCTCTGGACACCCATCCCACACTCCCTGAAAATCAGTTTGCTTCTTCCAAATATCTGCCTCTTTTATACTTTTTGAATAAATGAAATCATTCAATGGGGACTGCCTTCTTTTTGCTCTTCTTCTGTGTGTGTGAGTGTGGGGCAGGTACTGGGGACTGAACCCCCAGGGGCACTCTACAACTGAACCACATCTCCAGACCTTTTAATTTACTTTCATTTTGAGGCAGACTGTCCTTAAAACTGCAAAACTGGACTCCTCCAAGTTTCCATCCTCCATCCTCAGTTTCCCAAGTAGCTGAGATCACAGGCATGTAAGCACTCCTTTGTCTTGGGTGGGTACTGTTTTCTGAAGTTTCTCTCTCTCTCTTTTTCTCCCTCTCTCCTGAGATTTTAAGTTCAATATTATGTTTGTGGAGTCCATCCACTCTATACTTATAGTTGTGGATCATATTTACTTTCGTATTTTATTTATTTATTATTTTATTGATTTATTTCATTTCATTTCAATTTTTTCTTTCTGGGGATTGAACCCAACACAATTCACCACTGAGCTTCATCCCCAGTCCTTTCTACTTTTTTTAAAAAAAAATTTATTTGGAATAAGTGTGTTGATAAAATTCCTGAGGTTGGCCTCGAATTCACAATTCTCGTGTTTTAGCCTCCCTAATGTCTGGGATGACAGGCATTTTCCACCATGCCCAGTAGCAAGCCAATATTTATTATTTTTTTCTGATTTTAAAATTTTTTTTTAGGAGTTGAGTAGTTTTACAATTATAAATGCATATAAAGTAACAATATGTTATGCAGTTGATAGTAAACCATAGTTACCCCCACATTGCCCTCACCCCAGTATCTTGATTCTTCTATATTATGCCCCTAAGAAATATAATCGACTATACATATATATATGATTGTATATATATCATATATATATATAATGTATGCAATCATTTAATTTTGTGAAATTCACAATGATGACTGTGAATTTCACAAAATTAAATGATTGCGTACATAATATTTGACTTCTCGGGTTGGGGGGCAATCAGGCCAATTTTTAAATGAACATAGAAGAACAGATTCGCCAGCCATCTGGCATGCTGCGTTCATTATCATGTCTCCAAACACTTTCCACTTTTGTTCTCCTCCCAAATGCTGTCGCAATGATTTTCCGCGTTAATTCCGCAATAGCTTGAGGGGCAGTAGTATTTCCATTGCAATGAACTGGAAACTTGCTTGAGACGGCGATGGAGGATGCCCAGGTCCAGGCCTCTCAGAACTAACCCAAGGTGTGACCATCTCCGCCCTTGGGAAAAGGAAATGCTGGCAGGGACCAGCAACGTGCGCAGATTTGCGCCCTTTCCCTGCCGCTCCCCGCACACACCCTGCGTCGCTGAGGGGTCCGAGCTGTCCTGCTGGATAATACGGCCCAGCCTCAACGCTTTGGACTGAGATGAGGCTTCCAGTTTGGGGCTCCCGGGGCAGCCTCTAGAGCTCCGGACTCCGAAGGCTCAGTGGATTCTCGTGGATCTCCAGGGACAGGGCCACCGGGTCTCTCCGCCTAGGGGCGCGGTGCAACACCGGGTGGGGATTTTTGTCGCCCCCCTGTGGTCGGACTGCGGAATGGGCAGCTCCTCAGGCGCGGCCAGGTGCGCTCGGGCCACTCCCTGGGGCACCAGGTGATTCTTGGCATCGTCAGAGTTCTGGCCTCCACCACCCGCTAGTGTGGCCTTGCGCTGGCTGCGCCTCTTCGAAGTCTCGCTTTCCCTTTGGCAGGAATATCCACCCTCACTCTATTCCATCTGTGTCTGATTCATTAGCGGTTTGGAGGGAGTAGGTGGAAAAGGATGCAGGGCTCAGCTCTGGGAGCAGCTGTGGCTGCGAAGACGCAGGTGGGGTCTGGGCTCCAACTTCCCCTTTGGCTTCCTCCGGTTTCTTTATCTGGCCTAGAGAGAAAAGGGGGCCCCTCTATCAGGCCTGAAGTCAGGCCCCAACTTTCCTGCTTGGTGTAGCAGCAATGAAATGTGAATTATTGAGCGTGACTGCCCAGAACACGATATCCCTGTCTCAACACCCGGCACGAGCTTCCTAAGAATGGGTGTTGATTTTACGCACTAGGGAACTGAAGCCCTCAAACAGTAATCCGTCAAACCCATGTCACTTTTCTACACATGTGGTCTTAACCCACTGGCAGGGTGCTGTGTGCCCGGGTGATACTTTGTTTCTTTTCTTTTTCTTTTTTTATTTGATACTTTGTTTCTAGCACAAGAAATATTTGCATTTTTTAGTAGGTCCTGGCAATTCAATCAGATCAAGACCTGAAGGATCTTGAAGGTAGCTGAGCAGGGGCGACATTGTAACCACCGTCAACCTGTGCACAGCTCAGGAGTGCTGTCCAAGCGCGCTGAAATCCACACAACTGCGGAATGTCCCTGAGGGAGGAAGGGGCTAAACGCGTTCATTTTTGCAAAAAGAGATCAAGTGACTCGCACTGAGGATTCAAAGATGCAGGCAGAGGGGCGTTTCAATGAGGGGGGAGAGATTTTGGGGTTCTTTTGTGACTCATGTCTTCCCGATCTTGTCTTCTCTTTCACTTTCCCCAGGATACTCTGGAGTCCTGCAGTTCTAAAAGATGTGGGAAAGGCTCTGTCTCTCTCTCTCACACACACACACACACACACTCTCTCTATCTCTCATAGGCGGTGTGCATTGAACCCAGGGATGCTTTACCACTGAGCTATATCCCCAGCCCTTTTTTGTTTATATTTTGATAGAGTCTAAGTTGCTGAGGCTGGGGTTGAACTTGCGATCCTCCTGCCTCAGCCTCCAGAGTCGCTGGGATTACAGGCATGCTGCCTGCTAAAGACACCCTGTCTGCCCACTCCTTTGCCTACTTAGATGAGGTTTCCTCTGGTCGCAATACTGAAAGTATGGGCCAGCAGCCGATTTCATAGCAGAGGAAGCTGGGTTTTCCGAAGCACCTGTGGGGAAGGCGGCAGCAGTTTAGGCCTCAGCCCAGAGATCTGCGCTTGAAGGACTCGCCCTGTAAGAGTCTGCAAAGCGCTGTTGCTGAGGCTTTTGGCCCCAGAGGCAGAAGCGGGAATCCAGGGCAGGTGGGAGATGCGCGGAGGATGGTCAGACCCCAGCTCCTCCCCCTTCTCCTCCCCTCCCATCGCGAGTTCCCACCCCTCAGCTGGGGTATGAATAGCTCTGCGGGTCCTGGGGTCCCACAGTAGCCTCCCGCAGGAGTTAGGAAGATGAGCCGCCTCTGCCTCTCTGCTGCTCTCCTTGTCCTCCTGGCCATGCTGGTGGTGGACACAGTTTCCGGAGGTAAGTCCTGGCTCACCTCTCCTAGGTGGCCACTTCGAGGGCCCCAAGGAGCAGAGGAGAGGGGGTAGAGTCAGACCTCTCTGGAACTTTTCTGGGAAATTAGGACGTTTTAAACCCATTCTGTCCCAGGTGTGGAACACATAAAAACTTAATTTGAGCAACAATATACACCACTTATATAGTAACTTTGAAATAATTACTATGCTCTTAAAGGCTTACTCCTTATTTATTTACAATTATTATTATTATTATTATTTTGTTTCCAGGGATTGAACCTAGGGGCACTTAACCACCGAGTGATGCCCCCAGTCCTTTATATTTTGTATTTTGAGACAGGGTCTCCCTAAGTTGCATAGGGCCTTGCTATATCGCTGAGACTGGCTTTGAAATTTCCATCCTCCTGCCTCAGCCTTCAGAACCACTGGGATTACGGGCACGTGCCACCATGCTTGGCAGAGGCCTATTCTTTTGAGAAAAGTAATAGGCAGATGATTAGAGTGTTTGAATATATTTTAAATTTATGCAAAGATGACGTAGACTTTACCACAAAAATTACTTGTAAATGTTCAGAGGAACAAACTAATATGTACTTAATGGACTTGTAATATTTAAGAAATGCGTTTATGAGCTGGGTTCCGTGGCCTATGCCTGTAATCCCAGCGGCTGGGGAGGCTGAGACAGAAGGATCGGGAGTTCAAAGCCAGCCTCAGAAATTTTAGTGTAGCCCTAAGCAACTTAGTGAGACCCTGTCTCAAAAAAAAAAAAAAAAAAAAAAATTAAAAAGGATTGGGGATGTCAGTGGTTAAATGTCTTTGGGTTCTATCTCTGGTAGTAAGGAAGAAAGAAAGAAGAAATGCATTCCTGAAAGTATTTTCTAGGTTATCGTTCTAATTCAAGGAATTTTGTATTTATTTTTGTTGTTGTTTGGTACCTGGGATAGAACCCAGGGGTGCTTTACCACTGAGCCACATTCCCAGCCCTTTTTATTTTTTATTTTGAAATGGAGTCTTGACAAATTGTTTAGGGCTTCACCAAATTGCTGAGGCTGGCTTTACACTTGTGAGATCCTCCTGCCTCAGCCTCCCAAGTAGCTGGGATTAAAGGTGTGCAGGACTGGCTGGTTCATCGTATTTTAATTATCAGTGTCCTACAGTGCATAGTGAAGAGCAGTCCACTGCCCAGATGACAAAGTCAGAACAAGTCCTGTCATGGGAAACCAACAAATTGTAATGTGACCCTTTGAAGGGCTTTGCTCCCTCCCACCCAAAACAATTGTTGAACAGGCCATGAAGATCACGTCTTGCTATATAGCACATGATGCGTGCTCAATGTCCCATTTATAGGATGGTGTGTGTGTGTGTATTACATACAAGACTTTACATTTTCTAGTAATTACATTACATGTTTCTTTATAGGATGGTCTGTATTTTTGCACTCAGTGATAATAAGGGATAGCCAGGTGCAATGTAATCCCAGCAGCTCAGGAGGTTGAGGCAGGAGGATCACAACTTCCGGCCCAGCCTCAGCAATTTAGTGAGGCCCTAAGCAACTGAGTGAGACCCTGTCTCAAAATAAAAAACGAAAAGGGATTCCCCCCCCCCCCCCAGTACTGGGGATTGAACCGGGGTGCTTTACCACTGAGCTGCATACCCAGCCCTTTTTATTTATTTATTTTTTATTTGTTTGAGAGTCTTACATATTGGAGGGAATCGTTGTTACATATTCATGCACACATGGATATTGACAAAGTAAGTCAAGGATCCCAGTCCAGGATCTTGCCCTTCCTTCATCCATTCCCCAACCTCTCGTCTCCTCTGTATTACCCCCATGCAATAGATAGAAATGAGCATATACATGTATATTAATTTTTGAAATTTCTGAGTTTCTCTGCCTGCCTGTACATAGTTTGGCTTCTCATGGGAGTCAAGCGTTCCCGGCTGTATTGATAACCTCCCTTTTCCCTCTCTGCCTCCCTCCTTTCTCCCCACTACCTTCATAGTTATGGTTCCCCCAGCTTATGAAATTTTAACTTTGGTGGGTTTATGAATTAAATTTAGCTAACTTTCATCTATCTTAGATTTCCTCTGCCCTTTTATTTTTTTATTTTTTTTAAAGAGAGGGACAGTGAGTGAGAGAGAGAGAGAGAGAAAGAGAGAAACAATTTTTATTTAGCTTTTCATGTCGCCTTCGTTGCTCCAAGACCTCGTTATGTACGTGGTGCCAGGGTTTGAACACGCACACTTGTGCATGCCGGGCAAGCACTGTAACCACCAAGCCACCACTCCACCTCTACCCTTTTAAATTTTATCTTATGACAGGGTCTCACTAAGTGGCTTAGGGCCTAAGTTGCTGAGGCTGGGCTTGAACTTGTGATCCTCCTGCCTCAGCCTCCCATTGCCATCCTCCTGCCTCAGCCTCCCAAGTCACTGGGATTCTAGGTGTGTGCCACCAGGCTCAGCTCCTTTTTTTTTTTTTTTAAGAGAGAGGAAGGGAGGGGCTGGAGTGGTAGCTCAGCAGTTAACAGCGCTTGCCTGGCTTGTGCGAATATGCGAGTTCAAACCCCAGCACCACGTACACAATTGAGTGTCTGAGCAACAAAAGCTACCTGAGAAACTAAATAAAAATTGATTCTGTCTCTCTCTCTCTCTCACTGTCCCTCTCTCTTTAAAAAAATTTTTTTAAAAAGAGAGAGGAAGGAAGAGAGAGAGGAAGAGAGAATCAATTTTATTTATTTTTTCATCTGGCCTTTGTTTCTCCAACATATAATTGTGTATATGGTTCTGGGGTTCAAACCTAGGTCCTTGCGCATGCCAGGCATGCACTTTCACCACTGAGCCACCACTCCAGCCCCAGCTCCATCCTATTTTAATGCATTTGTGTTGAAATATTTGCAGAAATGAAAACTTGGGACTTAATGGGTTTTAACTCCAGGGACACTTCATGACTCTACAATGTTTATCACAGCTGCGGGGCATGGTGTTACTCACCTGTAATCCCAGAGACTCAGGAGTCCCTGATACTGAAACAACAGCAATAAGAAAAATGTTTATCATAGCAAGTGTTTATCAGACAGCCGTGTCACATCCTGGACCACATCTCTGACACATCTGTCTGTTCCCGTCTTACCTATCTCTGGCCTCAGCGCCTTCCCTGAAACTGCCTGTGGTCTAGAAGAAGTAAATATTTGGTTTTAGTTCCTAGTTCCTGGAATGAGCTCCAGGCATTTACTGTCTTGTTTATGCTAATGAGGCAACTGGAGGGAGGGCCCCACAGTGGATCAGCTTGGTGATCAGAGGGCCGGAAGGGTCAGCTCTGCCTGGCCTCCAGGGAGGGGACTGGGCACCAAGATGGACTCCAATCACCAGCGGCCAGTGATGGAATAAATCATGTGTCAGAAATGAGCCTCAACAAACCCCTAAAGGGTGGTGAACACATCGTGTGCCCTGCCAGAGGGAGGTGCACCCTGCGGAGGGCATGGAAGCCCCCACCCCCTTCCCCTGTGAATCTCTTCATTTGGGCCTTCCCTGAGTTGTGTCCTTATAACAATCAGTAACAGTAAACAAATGCCTTCCTGAGTTCTGTGCATTGTTCTAGAGAATTATCAAGCCTGAGATGGGTTTTCAGGCCCCCAAATTTATATAAACAGTTGGTCAGAAGGATCAGTGGTGCCCGGAACTCGCAACTAGTGTCTGATGAGACGGCTGGCTCCAAATGGCGAACGTTGACTTTGTTTTTCTAAGGTCACAGCCATCGAGCAACACGCAAAGACCTTAGAGAACACGCGGACTGGGAGTCTGTCCCATCCTGTGATATTTCCTTTTTCTTTTTCTTCTCTTTTTTGGTACCAGGGATTGAACCCAGGGACACTTAACCACTGAGCCACATTCCCAGCCCATTTTATATTTTATTTGGAGACAGGGTCTTGTTAATTTGCTTAGAGCCTTGCTAATTACTGAGGCTGGCCTTGAATGTAAGATCCTCCTGCCTCAGCCTCCTGAGTTGCTGGGATTATAGGTGTGTGTCCTGGCACACAGCCTTGTGATGTTTCTTGAGCCCTAGGGAGTACTGGCACCCAGAGGGCAGGGGTGGGGCAGATGGGAGCTGGGAGCTGGTGGGAATGCTGAGGAAGGGGCTCTGGAGTCCATATCCAGGGACCTATCACAACTTTCTTGTGTTCAGACTTCATTTAAAAGACAAGTCTGCTACGAAAAAGGATTGACTGCCACATTCAGAGCATGGACTTTACTGTTTTTTTTTGTTTTTTTTTTTTAAAGAGAGAGGAACAGTGAGAGAGAAGAAAGAAGCAATTTTTATTTAGTTTTTCATGTGGTCTTTGTTGCTCCGAGACTTCGATGTGTACGTGGTGCTGGGGTTTGAACTTGTGCATACCAGGCAAGCCACTGCTCCAGTCCCTGGACTTTATTCTTCTTTTTTTTTTTTTTTCAGGGCTGAGGATTGAACTTGGGGCCCTGCGCGTGCTAGGCAAGCACTCTGCCTGGACTTTACTCTTTACAAACACGGGATGTCCCTGGACACAGTGTTTTTCTCAGTCCAAGGCAACCATTTTCCAATGATGATCAACAGTCTTCTAGAACATTATTTATTAATTTGCAAAAATTACATATTATAATACTTTTTGAAATATGAGAATAATATAGGCTTATTATAAATAGTGGAAGGACGTAAAGGTATATAAAGTTTTTTTTCTTTTTTAATTAAAAAGGGAGAGAGAAAGAGGGAGAAGCAATTTTATTTTATTTTTTCATCTGTTTTTCTAGTTTCTCTAACACTTAGTTGTGTATGTGGGCTGGGGTTCAAACTTGGATCCTTGTGCATGCCAGGCAATTGCTCTACCACTGAGACACTGCTCCAGCCCATCCCCAGCTCTTTTTATTTTGTATTTGAGACAAGGTCTTGATAAGTGCTCAGGGACTGCTCAGTTGCTGAGGCTGGCCTTGAACTTGAGATCCCCTGGCCTTAACCTTCTGAGCCACAGGTATTATAGTTGTGTACCACCACACTCAGCTTATGAAGATTTTAAGACCCTCCCGCATAACAAGTTTGTTTAAAAACTACAAACGTAGGGATGTGGCTCAGTGGTAGAGCATTCTTGAGTTCAATCCCCAGTACCAAACAAACAAACAAACAACTCCCCCCAGACTCTCCATATTCCATTATTCCATTATTGATCTGTATTTTTCCGTTTTCCTCCATGAAACTTTTTAAAATGGAGACTTACAAACACACACAAAAGTAAACGTATGATAAAGCTCTGCCTACCCATTACAACTCCAACAACTTTTTAAAAATATTTTTATTTTTGGTACTGGGGATTGAACCCAGGAGCGCTTAACCACTGAGCTATATTCTCAGCCCCCCCCCCAATTTTAAAGAGAGAGGGACAGAGAGAGAATCAATTTGATTTAGTTTTTCATGTGGCCTTTGTTGCTTAAACCCTTTGATGTGTACATGGTGCTGGGGTTTGAAGCCATATCTTCGCACATGCCAGGAAAGCACTGTAACCGCTGAGCCACCTCCAGCCCCAACTCCAACAATTATTGACATACTGAGACTATTGTTTATGTATATCCTCCTTTTTTCTATGTTTTTCCTGAAGTTTTTAAAGTCAAATCTCAAGCATCATTCTAATTAATCAGTAAATACTTCCATGAGGGCATATATATTTTTTTGCATTATCACCATATCATTATCATACCTAACAAAATTCATAATAATGTTCCAGAAAGCAGGTATTTCTACTCCCCCACCTCATTCTCTGTCGCTGGACTTGCCAGTTCTTTCCACAGCCTGCTGTGTAGACAGTGCTGTGTGACCATCCTTCTAACTGACCATGAGCCCTCTCTTTTTCTGCAGACCGTCCTGCTTTCTGCCTGGAGCCTCCCTACACTGGCCGCTGCAGGGCCATGAAGATCAGATGGTTCTTCAATGCTGCCACTGGCAACTGTGAGACCTTTGTGTATGGCGGCTGCAGAGGGAAGGAGAACCGCTTCTGGAGCAGGGAGGACTGTGTCAGAGTCTGTGGAGGAGATGGTAAGACTGGAAGGGAAGATCTGGGGGAAAGAGGTGGATGCAGGGGTCCACAAGCCCCACACCTGCACGGACCCCAAGGCTCTGCTGCCTGTGACATGGCACGTCTTGCTCTGGCCAGCTTGGCAGAAGGTCACGGCTAGACGTGCCCTTGACAAAATCGCCTCTCCAGACGGAGTGCGGGGCAGCCTCCGGCACGGTGGGTCTGCGAGGCTCCTGTGCCTTTGCTCTCCGGGCTTGGCCGCCTCACTTCCTTCTTGTGGGTCCGCCGGCTGTGGGGGGCACCTCAGTGACTCATTTCTGGGGTGGTCTAGGATCTCAGGGAGCAAGCTCTGCTCAGGAGAAGGGCACCCAGGATGACAGTCAGCAAGTCCCTTCCTCTTGCAGAGAGGCTCATGTCTGTGCGGCCTGGAGAGGTGCAAGCAGAGCCCCGGGGCTGGCAGCTCTTTCTCAAGAGCCTGTGCTTCGGGAGGAACCTTTCCTCTCCCCAGGGGCTCACTTCCTGCGGTGCTGCCTCCTCCTGCAGATGCTAAGCACCCAAGAACAAGAACTGCGTGCCTCTGTTTTCTTGATCACTTTGTCCCCAGTGCAGTTCAGGGCACGATGGAGACCGTCCACGACATTGGAGGAGTGGATGATGGGCTAAGCAGGTCTCTGCACAGGACTGGCTTCGGGGCTAGGGGCT
>PVKS010053255.1:0-10471 GCA_004027875.1 Aplodontia rufa
TTCTGAATGTAAAAAACCTATTTCTAGATGGCGACAAAGCTTAGGACCATGCACACAATATTTAAGTACAAATCAGACCAGCCTTTTGCCTCAGCCTCCATCCTCAAAATAAGTGCATGTAAATAAAAGGAAATTTTCATATTCCGAAAATAAAAATATAAGAAGCTCTATACTGAGAATATAACCAAAGGAAATGAAATTTCCTTTCCATTAGAAGCACTCTGATGCACTCTGATGGTCAGTTCAGTACTAGTTACAATACCCAAAATATACAATCAACCAAGGTGTCTATCAGTGGATGAATGGAGAAGAAAAATGTGGTAGAAACATGCAATTCAATGTTACTCAGTCATGGAAAGACAGGATTCTGTCATTTACAGCAACATGGATGGAACTATAGATCATTATGTTAAATAAAATAAGCTAGACACAGAAAGACAAACACTACATGTTCTCACCCACTGATGGAAATCAAAAAGGCTCTCATAGAAGGATAGAGTGGAATAGAGATCAACAGAGAGTGAAAAGGTGGGGGAAATGGAAAGAAGTTAGGTAAGAGGCACTGAAGCTTAAAGAGGAGTTAGGTGTCCTTTTCTGTAGCCAAGGCAGTTAACTATTGGTTGCAAAGATTTATGATATACTTTAAAATAACTAGAAGAGGATGAAAGTTTTCTATATAGAGAAATGATTGATGTCTGAGGAGATGGAGATGTTCATTATTCTTATTTGATATTACACGTTGTATACATGTATCACATCATCATATCATACCTCATAAAGGTATAAAGATATTATAATCCAATATATATGTAATGATTATATATATGTATATAATAAGAGCTCAGAAAATCAGGCTTTGGTTTGTAAGTGAAAATGGAGAAGTAGCTACAGGTGATGGAATCTCATTTCTGTATTTCTTTTTTTTTTTTTTTTAACAGAGGAGAGTGCTCATGCAGTCCCCCATTACCACAAATTATGCAGTCAAATTTCCGGCATTTGGGGAAATAGCAGGGGTCAGCACACCCACAGTGCAATGGATGAGCCTCGCCCTGGGAAAACCACCTTCCTGATCAAGGTGTCTCCCCTGCCAGGTAAGTATTGCTTCTGTATTTCTGACAGACTGATACCATTGCCACCTTCCTCCTACAGACTATCCAGGCGCCTAGACACCAGCTTCTCCCCCTCTCATACCCCATCAAAGTAGAATTTAGGTAATTGTTCTTATCCACTGTACCCCAGAAGTAATTGGGAACCAGATGAAAGAATTTCTATGGGATACCATAGTGTACTTTTCTGAGGAACACTGGAGATAAATTCACTGAACTGTTTCAAAGAACTAAGTAACAGTAGAAAAAAAAATCAAATTTACTTTGTTTACTGCTAGAAGTGTTCATTAGTCAATGTTGGAAGTAGGAATGAGTGAATAGAATAGCTAATGAATGAAGGAATGAAGCAAAAAAAAAGGACCTAAGCTGTAAGAGGTTAATAATTATAAAAACTACTATCTATTAAGGCTATTATGTGCTAAACATTAGTTTCAAGAATGATACCGTTAGAATGAAGAAGTCAAAGTTCATTTGCCCAAAGACACACAACTTTTTTGACAGAGAAGAGCTAGAATATGTCTCTTGGAACTTGTTTTAGTACCTTAGAATAATACCACATGGCTGGTACTAAAGATTTACTTTCAGGGTCTACAATATTTGGATAGTACTTTTGAATGAAAATCTGCTCAAACATTATTATGATTACTTCTTGTTAGAATTGATTTCATTGTCACTTTTCCTGGTTATAAAGCTGAGCCTAATCAGTGTATAATTATACGTCTTGAGTCAAAGACTGCCACCTCAGCTTAATCTAAATTTCAAATCTGCTAAATGTGGGTGAATTAAATGGAAGTTTCCTATAATATTCTGTGTAAGAGAACCATTTCTGATAAAACTACTTCTTTATTCTTTGATCATCTAATCATTGTATTTCAGGTCCACATTTCCACAAGATTTTTCTCCATATTATATATAGTATTTAGAATATATAAAGATAAGATATTTTCAAAGAACTAATGGAACACGCATGCTTAAGAAGACAGGTATCAATAGCAAAACAACAACAACAACAAAAAAAATATATATATATTTAGGGGCTGGAGCAGTGGCTCAGTATTAGAGCACACAGGCATATGTGAGAACCCAGATTTGATCCCCAGCACCACATACACAACTAAGTGGAGGAAAAAGAAAAAATGGATGAAAAAATAAAAATTTGCATTCTCTTTGTCTCTCTCTCTTTAAAAAAAAACAACACAATTTAAATGAAATTTTAAATTAAAAAACCATCTCCTATAAAGATTAATGATAATGAAATGTCATATTCTTAACTATTTTTAAATAATTCGCCTCGTTCTTTTGTCCAGTTAAAATTTTACGTCTCTTGCTTAAAGAAATCTGAAATTGAGGCATGACATTTTTGAAGCTTGAAAGAAAAGTACAATATAGGCAGAGTTGTTGGCTAGAGAGCTTGGCTAGCTGCCTTTCAAGAATCCTTACATGATGTTTACTTATTGAATTACTTATTGAATTGAGTATAGTTCAGCATCTAGTCCTTAATTTTGAAGTTCAGAAACCTGTTTATATCCTCATGCATATTATGGATTGCCTCACATTGAATAATTTCAATTAAAAAACAATTCTTGCAGGGTGCAGTGGCACATGGTTATAATCCCAGTCACTCAGGAAGCTGACACAGGAATATCTCAAGTTGAAGGTGAACCTTGGCAATTATGGAGACCATGTCTCAAAATCAAATTAAGAAGGGTGGGAGTAGCTCAATACTACAAAAATAAATACCAATCCCCTCCTCACCATGTTCTACAGCATAGCCACTGTTAATAAAGACACCGCTCCCTTAGGTCACAGATGTTTGAAGTAGCTACATGTATAAGACCCAAGCCCTGTCATCTTCCCTTCCATCTTCTACTTTTGACCAAAAGTGAGAGAATTAGAACCCAATCCAAGGTTGGCTAATAGTGGCTGATTCTTCTAAAAAACAGAAGAGAAAGAGAATGAGAAAATATAAATTTAAGAGCTCTCAGCTGTATTTTTCATGTTGCAGAAAACTGAAATAATTAAATCTTTTTACAAAATAAAATAATATGCTAAATATCTGAATAGATCACTCAAAGGAATCAGAAACAAAAGAAAACAATGAAGTATTTCATACCCTGGTTCAAAAATCTTCCTACAGGAGCTGGAGCAGTGGCTCAATGGTTTCAGTGCTTACCGTGCATGCACAGGAATATGGGATCAAACCCCAGTGCCACGTATACAACAGTGTCAGAGCAATGAAAGCCAAATTAAAAACTAAATAAAATTGATTCTCTCTTTCTCTTTCCCTCCCTCTCGCTCTTAAAAAAAATCTTCCTACAACTCAGCAGTTTTACAATAAATTCCCCTATTTTGCTTAAGGCTTTGATTTAAATTCTAAATAATATGTTCCTAAACCCAAACATTGTAAAAATCATAGGTCTATCTGGTAACAATCTTTGTGGTAAAAGTCTAAATTCCAACCCTTCATGTCTGACACTTAGGGTAAGTTGCTTAATATTCTTTGTTTTTGTTTTCTCTTTGGAAACATAGTGGTAATTCAGATTTCTACTGGCTATATATAAGGCAACTCATTTCCAACAACCTCACCCTCACTAGATATTTAATTTCTTTAATATTTCTCAATCACCAATCTGATAATGCAAATGTGTTATTTTGTTAATGTTTAAATTTTCACATACTTTATTATAAATGAAATTTATGATAAAAGAATGTTGAAGATTTTTGCTTATTTATGGGTCATTTTATAATCTGTTTGAATTAAGTTCTTTGCTTATTCTTTTCTGTTGGGTGTTCATAATTTCCTTAATTATTTTTAAGAAAAAATTTATATGGATAGAGAAGTAATAATTGACATTTGTAATTCCCACAAATATATCTTCTCTGTCATTTGCTCTTAGTTTTGCAAAGATATCTCTGAACTGGAATTTGAAATTTGTGCGCAAGTCACCATTTTCTTTATGGTAATGCCTGCCATGTGTGACAGCCTTGGGAAACTGTCTTATTATTACGTGAATATTTACAGCTTTTCCCATGATGTTTTCTCTTATTTTAGCATTGAAACATATGATCTAAGCAGGGAGAAGATGGCAAAAATCAAGCTAGGCAGCGATCACCTGGTCTGTGCAGGACTTTCAAAAAAGAAGCAGCACATAAGGATACAGTGGAAAGGTGGGTTACAAAATAAATGATATAAGACTCTAATTTGCATAGTCTGAGACCCCTAAGAGACTGTAGGTGGGGCTAGATTGGAAAACAAACTTCTAGAGATCCCTGACCTCCATCCAATCTGAATCTCAGAATTGTGGAAATATGGGAGAGAACTGCCTGAGAGATAAATGCAGGATGAAGAAAAATCACTCTCTTGAGCTCACCCATGCAAAGAAATGGTTAGAAAGGAAACCACAACTTAAAAGATAACTGTAAAAGTGGGAAAAAATTTTCTTGAGAAATACTGCAGTCAGTTTGAAACAGTCCTGGGTGAAGTGCTGAGCCAAAACCAGACAGCCATTTTACAGCAGTCCCCCCAGTCACCTCACTGATTCAATGCTGCTGAAGCCAGAATAGTTCCATAATCAAACAGCTGCAAAGCAAGTCTGGGAAAGCCCTCCTGAAGAGGACCCTCTTGGGAACTGAGCCAAGTGTCTACAGACACTACTATCATCGAAGCTCCCGCCTCGCCATAAACAAGGGGACAGAACTAGGTGATGGAGTTTGGTTCCCAGGAAAGTAACAAGGGGCACAAAGGCCCACGCAGCACACACTCCAGATGCTCATGCCCAGTGAAACTCCCCACTCACTCACTGGACACATAGGCCAGCTTTGAGATCACTGGAGTGGAAGGAAGAAGTCTCAAAGGCATAAGCTAATGGATTGCACAATCTTTTCAATAAATTCCCCATCCTTAAGAAAAATTCCCAACCTTAAGAATGAAATGGAAATTCAAAATCAGAAGGCATATAGAATTCCAAATATACAAAATCACAACATACCCACTCCAAGGCATGTTATCATGAAAATGCCTAACATACAGAACAAGGGCAGAATTTTAAAATCTGCAAGAGAAAAACGACAGATCACATTTAGACGAAAAGCAATCCAGATTGCAACTGACATCCTAACCAAGACAATACAAGCAAGGAGGGCTTGGAATAACATATACTAAGCTCTGAAAGAAAATGGATGTCAACCAAGAATATTATACCCAGCAAAATTAAGTTTTATATTTGAAGAGGAAATAAAAAATCTCCACAAAAAACAAAAGCTAAAAGAATTCATGACTACAAAGCATACTCAATAAAATATGTCATGAAGAAATGGAAAACAAAAATGAAAACCATCCTAGAGAGACTTTACACTTGAAGAATAATCATTCAAAAGAGAACACCAATTTAAGTACAAGAAAGAAATTAAAGTGGCAGGAAATAAAAATTCCTCTCTCAATAATATCACTGAATGTAAATGGTCTAACCTCTTCAATCAAAAGATAAACCTTGGCAGATTGCATTAAAAAAACAAAATCCAACAGTATACTACCTACAGGAGACACACCTCACAGGCAAAGACATCCATAGGCTGAAGGTGAAGGGATAGGGATAAAACATATCATGCACATAATTCTTGTAAACAAGCAGGTGTTTCTATTCTCATATCAGATAAAATTGGAATTCAAGCCAAAATTAATCAGAAGAGACAAAGAAGGTCATTTCATTCTACTCAAGGGAAACATAGAGCAATAGGATATAATTATCATAAACATATATGCCTCAAACAATGGAGCATCAATATGAATAAAATAAACCTTTCTCAATTTCAAGAACCAAATTGACAACAATACGGTAATTCTGAGTAACTCTAAAACACCTCTTTTTATTATTGAATAGATCATCTAAACCAAGTAAAGACACTGTAGAACTAAACCACACAATTAATAGTTTGGACCTAAATGACATTTTTGAATATTTAGTTCATCATTATCTGAATACACTTTCTTCTCAGCAGCACATGGAACATTGTCTAAAACAGATCATATTCTAGACACAAAGAAAATCTTAACACATTAAATAAACAGAGATAATACCTTGCATTCTATCAGAACATATTGGAATGAAACTAGAAATTAGTGATAATATAAAAATAAAAAAATACAGACCGCAAACACCTGGAGATTAAAAAAGCTTGAATACTGAATGGATAACAGAACAAATCAAGGGAAAAATTCAAAAATACCTGTAAATAAATGATATTAGTGATAATATATATCAAAATCTGTGGATAGTATGAAAGCAGTTCTAAGAAGAACGTTTATAGCATTAAGCTCATTCATTAAAAGAATATAAAGACATGTAATGAATAACCTAACACTTTATCTCAAGGCACTAGATAAAAAAAGAACAAACCAACACCAAAATCAGTAGAAGACAGGAAACAATCAAAATCAGAGCTTAAATCAATGAAATTGAAATCAAGAAAACAGTACCAAAAAATCAATGAAACAAAAAGTTAGTTTTTCAAAAGAAAAAAACAAAATTGATAAACTATTCCCACACTAACAAAAACAGAGAAAAATCTCATATTATTAAAATCCAGGATGAAGAAGAAAACATCACAAGAGACAATTCTGAAATCCAAAGGACCATCAGAAGCCATTTTGAAAATTTATACTCGAATACGCTAGAAAACCTTGAAGACATGGATGTATTCCTAAAGGTCATTCAAATCATCCAAATTGAACCAGGAGAAAATAGAAAACTTAAACACATCAATTCTAGTAATTAACTTGAAGGAGCCATCAAAAGCTTTCTAATAAATAGAAGTCCAGGAAGAAATGGATTCTCAGCTGAATTCTATAAGACCTTTAAAGAAGAACTAATACCAATCCTCCTGAAATTATTTCATAAATTAGAAAAGAAGGGAACTCTGTCAAACTCTATGAATCCAGTATCACCTTGATATCAAACCTTGAAAAAGACATATCAAGTAAAGAAAATTTCAGACCAATATCCTTGATAAACATAGATGCAAAATTCCTTAATAAAATATTGGCAAATCACATACAAAAATATATTTAAAATATAGTATATCACGACCAAGTAGGATTCATCACAGGGATGCAAGGTTGATTCAATGGTTCAATATACAGAAATCAATAAAGGTAATTCACCACAAAAATAGACTTAAAAACAAGAATCACATGATTATTTCAATAGATGCAGAAAAAGAATTTGACAAAGTATAGCACCCATTCATATTTAAAACAGTGGAGTAGATAAAATATAGAAGGAACTTACCTCAACATAGTAAAACCCATTTATGACAATCCCAAGGCCAACATTATTCTGAATGGAGAAAAATTGAAAGCATTTCCTCTAAAAACAGGAACATGATATGGATACCCACTATCACCACTTGTATTCAACATAGTCTTTGAAACTCAAGCCAGAGCAATAAAGCAAGAGAAGAAAATTAAAGGAATAGAAATAAGCAAAGAAGAGCTCAAAGTATCACTGTTTGTTGATGTGATTATATATTTAAAAGATCCAACCAAACTCCACCAGAAGACTTCTAGAGCTCATACATGAATTCAGCAAGTCAGCAGGATGCAAAGTCAACATCTACAAATCAATCACATTCATTTATTCCAATGATGAATTTACTAAGAAAGAAATTAGTAAAAGTAGCCCATTCTTAATAGTTGCAAAAAAAAATAATAGTTGGGAATCAATCTAACAAAAGAAGTGAAAGATTTCTACAATGAAAGCTACAGAATACTAAAGAAAAAAAAATGAAGAAGACCTTAGAAGATAGAAAGACCTTCCATGTTCTTGGACAGGGAGAATTAATATTATCAAAATGGCTACATTGCCTAAAGCACTATAAAGATTCAATGCAAAACCATCAAAATTCCAATGATGTTCTTCATAGAATCAGAAAAATCAATCATGAAATTCATTTGGAAAAATAAGAGACCCAGAACATCCCAAGTATTTCTGAATAAGAAAAATGATGCTGAAGGCTCATAATACCCTGTAATGGTCAATCTGAATTGTCAACCTGATTAGATTCAGATGTCAGCTTGAGTAGGTTTGGTTAGATTAAAAGACTCTTAAGGTTGAATCTTCTGGGTGTGTCAATGAGAGTGTTTCCAGAAATGATTGGCATGTGGGATAGCAAACTGAAGCAAAGACGCACCCTAAGTGTGGGCAGTGCCCTCCAATAGGTTGGAGGCTTGGATGGAGTAAAAGCTGGAAGGAGAAGAAAGCAGCAACAGATGCAAGTCCAATTCTTACTGAATGATTTTGATTGCTTCTCTTAAAGTGAGACTCCAGCTCCTTCATTCTTCCTACATGGACTCTGCCCAGCCATTCTACAGGGAGTTTCCAGGCCTTCAGTCCAGATGGGGATAACATCCTTGTTTCCTTGGATGTGAGGCTTCAACATCTTGACTACATAGCTATTTGTTCTTCCAGCTCTCAAGCATACATGCAGCCATTGTGGGACCATTCAGTCTCCAGTGCATAAGTCAATCTAATATTTATATCCTGTTGATTCTATTCCTCTAGAGAACCCTTACTAATGCATACCCTATTTCAATTTATACTATAGAGCTATGGGCACCAAAACAGATATGAAGACTATTGGAATAGGGTAGAAGACACAGAGATAAACCCATATAGCTACAGTTACCTTATATTTGACACCAAAAGGCACCAAAAACAGAAGTTGGGGAAAAGAGACTGTTTTTTAACAAATGGTGCTAAGAAAATTGGTAATCCATCTGAAGTAGAATGAAACTTAACTCCTATCTCTCACCCTGCAAAAAACTCAAATCAAAGTGGGTCAAAGACCTAGGAATTAGATCTAAAACTCTGCACCTACTGGAAAAAGACGTAGGCCCAACATTCCAACACATTGGCTGAGGAACTGACTTCCTAAACAAGACCCCCAAAGCACAAGAAATTAAAAGAAAAAATCAATAAATGGAATTGCATCAAACTGAAAAGTTTCTGCACAGAAAAGGAAATAATTAAGAATGTGAAGAGCAAGTCTATAGAATGGGAAAAAACCTTTTCCTCCTGCACCTCAGAGAGGGCATTAATATCCAAAATATACAAAAAACTTAACACCAAAAAGAAAAACACCCAAATAACCCTATCAATACATGGGCAAAAGAAATAAACAGTCACTTCTGAAAAGAAGAAATACAAATGGTCAACAAATATATGAAAAAATTTTCAACATCTCTAGCAACTAGAGAAATGCAAATTAAAGCTATACTGAACATTCACTTTGCTCCTCCTAGAATGAAAATAATCAAGAATATGAACAACAATAAATGTTGGCAAGGATATGGGGAAAGGGGTACACTCATGCATTGTTATTGGGACTGCAAACCAATACAACAACTCTGGAAATTGTTCAAAAATCTAGGAATGGGGTGCTGGAGCAATGGCTCAGAGGTTACAGCTCCATATACACAACCAAGTGTTGGAGCAATGAAAACAAGATGAAAAACTAAATAAAATTGATTCTTTCTCTCTCCCTCTCACTGTCCCTCTCTCTCTTAAAAAAAAAAAAAAAAAAAAACTAGAAATTGATCCACCATTTGACCCAGCTGCCCAGCTGCTGTCCCTCTCCTCAGTATATATCCAAAGAACCTAAAATTGGTATGTACAGTGATGCAGCCACAGAAATGTTCATACCAGCACAATTAACAATAACTAAGCTATGAAAACAAACAAGATGCCCTTCAATAGATGGATGGATAAAGAAAATAGCCATAAGGCAAAATGGCATTTTGTCATTCTGTTGGCAAATGAATGGAACTGGAGAATCTCATACTAAGTGAAATAAGCCAGTCTCAGAAAGCCAAACGTCCAGTGTTCTCTGATACGTGGAAGCTAATCCAAAATAAGTAAAAGAACAGAGGAATAGTCAAAGGGGAAGAAAATACAGGCAGGAGAAATGAAATAGGGAAGGAATCAGACTTAACTTTTTCATATTCATATAGGAACATATCATAGTGAATCTCATCAAATGTATATCACAGGTCACTAAATTAAAAAAAAACAAAACTATTAAATAGAAAGATCAGTAGAGAAGAGAGAAGAGAACGGGGTGGTGGAGTAGGGGTGGGGGATGGGAAATACTGGGGACGTAATTAGAATAAGTTATAATGTATGCTTTAGAAAAAGATCCATGTTTATCCTATTGTCAAGTATATCTAAAGAGAACAGGAAGTGGGAGGAAGGTAGGGGAAGGGGAAGTATTGGGAACTGAGTTAAAACAAGGTGTACTCCCGGCTTTTATAAGTATGTCATTATATATCTTATTGTCATGTATAAATAAAAACAAAAAATAGGGGGTGG
>PVKS010053256.1:0-10448 GCA_004027875.1 Aplodontia rufa
ATTCAACCCTTGGTTCTCTGGGTTACGATGACTTCACTCAGCATCATTTCTTCCATAGCCATCCATTTACCTTCAAAGGCTGCAATAAATTTTTTTTTTAATGATGCTTGACTTTCTTGCTTCAAGGCCAGCATCCTCCTAAAACGGGGACCTGCCACTTACTGTTCTCTGTCTGGAATGCTCATCCCCATACACCTCCTAGGCTCACTCTCCCTGAATTCCAGTTCCTAAACAAATATCGCCTTACCAGAAGTGTTTGTCAACCCTCCTACATAAAATAAAACTAATAAGGGCCCAAATCCTCACCTCATCCCCATTGTTCTCTATCTTAGCACCCCTTATTACTTTAGAACCATTACTGCCACCTGGTATCTTGTGGGTTTGTTCAGTTGGCTTTCCATTCCCACAAGAGGAGAAATTCCCTGAGAACAGGAACTTTCCTGCTTTTTTCACTGTAGTTCCTAGCAGTCACTCAATATATCTTCGTTTAATGAATACATTGGTACTGATAGAAAACAACAAAAGAAAAGCATACGAACATGATTCAGAAGCTCACAGCTATGAGTACACTTTCATTCAGAAGCCTCATAGCTTTTTGAGTTAAAGACAATATAAGATACACAAAAAAATGTGTACAAATGCTACCGGATAGCTCTGAATTACAGGTGGATCCCTTATCTGAATGTTTGGGACTGACCAGAAATGTTTAGGTTGCAGTTTTTCAGGTTTTGAAATGCATTCATCCAGAAATCCAGCGTCCAAAATATTCCAAAATCTGAAAACTTTTGACCATTGTAGCGGTGCTCAAAAAGTTTCAAATTTCAGATTTTTGGATTAGGGATGATCAACCAGTATAGAGAAATGAATACACCCATGTATAACCACTCAGGGCAAGAAATATGATATCCTCAGCAACTCAGAAATCCCAAACACTACCTTCTTAGGTCTTTCCCAAAGCTTACTTCTTCTTCTTTTTTTTTTTTTCAAAGCTCTTCTAACTCCATAAGTTATTTTGTTTTGAACTTTATACACATATATTCCATTTGCTCTTGAGTCTGACACCTTTCACTCAAAATTAAATTTGTGAGATTCATCCATCTTGTGATATAATAAACACTTCATGACTTTTCATAGCTGTATAGTATTCCATTTTATGAAAAATGCATAACTTATTTTTTTAGTATTCATGAACATCTGGCTATTTTCAGTTTGAAGTCACTACCTAATGGTGCTGCATGAACATTCCAATACATACCTTCAAATTAACATATCTACACACATTTTTTGTTTTTATTAGTGTATTATAATTTTACAGAATAGTGGGATATATTTTCACATTCATAAATGCATGTAACATAATTTGCTCCATTTTGCTCTCAAGTACTTCAGTACTTCTCCTTTCCCTCTCCTCCATGTCCCTTGCTGTTCCCTCCACAAACAGGATGGTGAGAAAGCGCATGAGTCACACCAATAATGCCCCATGGGGGAAAAGGGTTTTCAGTAAAATGAAGGAGTAAAGTTTTATTTGCTGCACAATCCCAAGAGCCAAAACTTGGTGAAAAAAAAATGAATATAAATTAAACAGACAGGACCCCAGCATTTCAAAAGTAATTAACAACTTTAACTGTAGATCCCTTTGTTTTTACAGCATGGGTACCATTCTTAACCAAAAGCATACCCAGGGCAGGCAGGGAGCGGGCCGTGGATGAGAACCTCAGCCAGAGACGAGGTCTATGTGATTCACACAAGAATCACTCAGCATTATTACTGTGTTAATATATTTTTAGTCAGAGTAAGTCATTGACTTGGAAATTTCAAAGAACGTGAAGGAAGGCATTACCAATGTCTATAAACCAAGGCCAGCACTTTCAAGAGGATAAGAAATATCTATTTTAATTCTCCTTGTTTACAGACGAGGAAACTGGAAATGCAGCTATAAACTCTAGAACAGAGTGGAACAAGCCTGTCTTTTTTACTGGTGCGTATCCATCACTAACCATGCTTAACACACAGTAGGTCTGCTAGAAAGAGCTATTGAATGAATGAATGAGTAAGAACAAGGGAGGAGCCATGCCTCGGCCAGCATTTCACATGCTGTGTTTGGGCAGAGCTGGTGTGAGCATCCTAAGTCAAGCCCGGGGATCCTTCCACCCTAGAGTGGTGGTTAATTAAGAACACAGAATCTGGAGCCAGACTGCTGGGGCGTCTACCACTTACAAGCTGTGTGGCTGTGGATGGGCTTCATAACATCCCTGAACCTTAAATTAGCTGGTTATAGTGGTGCACAACTGTAATCCAAGCAACTCAAGAGGCTGAGGCAGGAGGATCACGAGTTCAAGTCCAGCCTGGGCAACTTAGTGAGGCCCTGACTCAAAACAAAAAGAATAAAAAAGAACGGAGGATGTGTTCAGTGACAGAGCATTCCTGGGTTCAATCTCCAGTACTTAAAAAATGAATAATAATAAAAAATAAAAAATTAACCCACAAAGTATTATTCATGAATGACCCCTTCTATTTTTTTTTTCAGAAGTTCACCAACTTAGTAAATCCAGGAACCACCAAAAACGCAAATAACAGAGACCAACAAGTCAGTCTTTGCAGGAAGTTTCTATGTCACTCATCACTTTTACCCTCTCAGGGCTGGCAGAGGTCAGGTGAGCTAGGCAGGTGGCCAAAAGCACAAATGTTAGGCTTTAACTGCCTGGGCTGAAAAGACATGGCCTGGGATTAAATTCTAATTCCTCTATTTGTTTCCTGTGTAACCTGGGGAAAGTTATTTTCCCTGTCTGTGTTTATTCTTCTTTAATTATAAAATGAGTTTAATAACTGTCCTCACCACATAGGTTTGTGACGAGGATTAAACAAGAGCCTGGCATATTTCCAGAAATACAAGAATTATCCACCACCACGTAAAGTAGACATGCATGTGAGTTCAAGTGAGTTTCCATAAATCTACTACATGAAAAGGAGGGTTGCTGCCCTGCCATTGGCTCTCCTTGCAGAATTCATTGTAACTGGTACCACAGCCGTAGTCCCAATCCACGGCATAGCTTTGGCTCCAGCCCGAAGGGATGCACAAATAATATATAAAGGCAACACTGATTACTAGAATGAAGTCCCATGACCATCAGTCTGAATTGTGGAACTTGGGTCATACAATAAAAGTATGAGCAATTTTTTTTTGCAAAACATTATGAGGGCAACCAGGGACCTGGGTCTCCAGCAGCAGCAGAAACAAGTTCCAATGTGCCAACCCACTAACAAAACTCTGGGGAGGACCAGTCGACCTCTGATTTGCCGGTGCCAGGGACATGCTGGTTGCTGAGTACTCTTAGGTTACTCCTCTGCCCCTTGGTACTTTCCCTGGGCCTTCTCCAGCCAGTGTTCTGGCAGAAGAACCATTCCGTTTGGTTCAACCCAGGACAGCACAGGAGTCTCATGTTGGGTGACGCAACCCCGATGCCCCTCCTCTCTGAGTAATAACAGAGTCTCCCTTGCGGGTGTATTCAAAGCCCAGCCCAAGCTTTGTTTTTTAAAGGAGATAATATATAAATGTTCTTTAACTAACAGAGCTTAAAATCCATAGACTAGTAGATTGTATAAAGCCAGCCACAGTGTTGTGGTTAAGAGCTTAGCATTTAGAGCCGGTTGCTGCCCAAGTTCAAATCTCAGCCGAACCACTTATTTATCTTGGGTGAGATACTTAAGCTCTCCTTGTTTCAGTTACCATGTAATTAAAATTTAATAATTGTATTTGCCACACATGGTTTCCATGAGATAAAATAAATTAACATGTATAAAATATTTAGCAAGTACCCAGAAAATAGTGAGCCTTACACAGGCTGGCACAACAGTTAGAGTGGTGGTAGATGTGTCAGAGCAAATGAAGAAAAAGGAAACAGAAAAGTCTCACACTGCACAGAAGCAAGGATTGTATCTATTTGTGTGCTGGTACTTGCAGTGGAGAAATATTCACTTTTACTTATTCTATTTTTTTTTTTTGAGAGAGAGCGAGAAAGAAGGAGAAATCAGTTTTATTAATTTTTTCATTTGGTTTTAGTTTTTCCAACACTTAGTTGTGTATGTGGTGCTGGGGTTTGAACCTGGGTCCTTGGACATGCCAGGCAAGGGCTCTACCATTTAGCCACTGCTCCAGTCTCCCACTTGATCATGATTCTGCCACTTAATATTTGCTGAAGTATTCCCTTTGTTACAACTCACTTAGAGCTGGTCCAAACCAAAGGCTTTTTCCACTACCCCCATCCCTTTGCTTGCATAGGACTGGTGTTGCTGAACCAATCTCATTCAGTGTTTCCAAAACAATCACCTTTGGACTGAGTTGACCTGGAAACTTTTTTTTTTTTTTTTTTTTTTTTTTTTTTTTTTTTAAGAGAGAGGGACAGGGATTGGGGATTTAGCTCAGTGGCAGAGTGCTTGCCTAGCATGCACAAGGCCCCGAGTTCGGTCCTCAGCCCTGGGGAAAAAAAAAAAAAAAAAAAAAAAAGACAGAGGGACAGTGAGAGAGGTAGAGAGAGAAAGAGAGAATCAATTTTGTTTAGTTTTTCACATGGCTTTTTTATTGTAATAATTCTAATTTTATTTTATATATTAAGTAGATAGAAAATTCCTCTTTGCTCTTCCTAAATGTGTTATAAATAGTATATTTTAAGCAGAATAATGTGAAAGAATGTGCCTAGTTATTTACTGAAACATTGATTTGCACTTTGTAAAACACCTACTTAAAGGTCTAGTTTCTTTAAATCCCTATGTGTTTGGAAGATTTTGATGCTTATTCTTGGTTTGGGGGTTTTTTCCACATGGTTTTTCGTTTTTTGGGTTTTTTTCTTTTTTTTCCCCCTCTTTTCTTTTCTTTCACTTTTTTTCCTCTTTTTTTTTCTTTCTTTCTTTCTTTTTTTTTTTTTTCACATGGCTTTTTGGTGCTCAGAGACTGCTGTGCATGTGGTGCTGGGGCCTGAACCCAGGTACTCACACATGCCAGGTGAGCGTCGTAACTGCTGAGCCACCGCTCCAGCCCCGTGACCTGGAAGCTTTTAGTAGACTGGTTTGCAGTTTCAAAAGGTCAGGAGTGAAAATATTAGACATTCACTTACAGCATATCTTGCCTTTCTGATTGCACCAACATATAAAAAGACACCCACAAGAGTGACCTGCCCCATTGTCCCATTAGTGCTTGGTGTATGTGCCCTGAACACTCGTTATTCATTTTGAGATCAGATGTGTAACTGCAGTAAGACCATAACTGATGAAGTCCAGGTCTTAGAATTCAGTCCCTCCCTTTATCTCTAAGCTAGTGTAGGCAGCATTTCTCTGATTACGTTTGTTTGTCTCCTCATCCGCACCAGAAACTTCAGTCATGAAAGAATTAGTGTCACAGTGTCATCAAGGCGTGCGTCATAGTCAGTTACAACGAAAGCTGGAACTAGGACACTCAGGGTTCTTGGCTCCAACAAGAACGTAGCCATCGGATTTTATTCTAGGTATAATTGTGTGTATTTTTTCTTCTCAATATAGTCCTTAAATTTATAATACTATAAAGCATTTATCAAAAAGTAATCTGCTTGCTGGGTATGGTGACACATGCCTGTAATCCCAGCAGCTCAGGAGGATTGCAAGTTCAACACCAGTCTCAGCAAATTGGCAAGGTCATAAATAACTTAGTGGGACCCTTTCTCAAAGTGAAAAATAAAAAGGGCTGGGGATGTTGTTCAGTGATTAAGCACCTTTGGGTTCAATCCCTAGTACCAAAAAAAAAAAAAAAAAGGAAAAGAAAATCAAGTTCTTTCAATTATGTGTATGTTAGTCAACTTTTCTGTTGCTGGGACCAAAATACCTGACCAGAACAACTTAATGGAGGAAACATTTATTTTATCTCGTGTTTTCAGAGGCTCAGTCCATGGTGGACCAGCTCCATTCCTCTGGGCATGAGGTGAGCCAGAACACCAACCTGAAGAACATGGTGGAAGAAATCTGCTGCTCAGCTCATGGCAACCAGGAAGGGGGCAGGGGGGAGAGAGAGAGAGAGAGAGAAGGAGGAAGGGGGTACATGGAAGACGAACCTTTCCAAGGAACACTCCCAGGACAGGCCTCCTCCAGCCATACGCCCACCTGCCTATGGTTATCACCCAGTCCGTCCATTCAAACCAGGATGGATTGATTAGGTTCCAGCTCTCCTAATCTAAGCATTTTACCTCCCAATCCATAGGAGCTTTTGGGGGGACACCCCATATCCAAACAGTAACAGTACAGCATTAAAATAAATAAATAAGTAAATGAATAAAATTGAGAAGCACCAACGAGACCAGACCACTGGGCACATAAAGAACAGCAAATCGCTTGCCAGTATTCCTTTTTTTTTTGTTTAAGAGAGAGAGAGAGAGAATCAATTTTTATCTAGTTTTTCATGAGGCTTTCGCTGCTCCGAGACTTCGTTGTGTACGTGGTGCTGGGGTTTTGAACTCGCGCACTCACGCATGCCAGGCGAGCACTGTAACCACTGAGCCACCTCTCCAGTCCCAGTATTCTTGATTTAGATACTGATTTGCCTCCCCTTCCTCCTGTGACATCTATTGTAGTTTTGAGGGAAATCAGAAAGTGCAACTTCACCTCCTAGAAACACAGCAAGATTACTTTACCAGATGTATAAAGAGGACAGTGGAGATGGGGGCCCAGAGGAAAGGCCAGAGCCACCCAAAGTCTGGCAGCCTCATTGTCTTCACTTTGCTTGGATATTCCCACTTTCTGCTGTCAGGGAATGTTCCTAACCAAAATCTTCACTTGTATAGATAACATTAACAAAAAAAAAAAAAAAAAAATGAAGTTTAACACGGTCAGTTCTGCCATACTCTTAGCAACCCAGAAGGCTGAAATCAATTTAACCCAGCAGATTCTATCACCTTCATCATGAACAACAAAAAAGATAAATATTTATCGAGAAACTATGAGAAATGTCAGATACTCTTACAGGTCGTTGGGGGAAATAAGACAAATAGGACCCAGTCCCTTCTCTTCTGTTACTCTGTAGAACTGTCTGGGGTTGAGCAGAATTTCTGATTTGTGTACCCGACCTTATATGGATACGAATCCCAACTCTGCCACTTCATAGCCCCGTGACCTTGGGCAAATCACTTAGCCTACCTCGGCTTCAGTTTCCTTACCTATAAAAATGAGATAATGAAAAATCCTTCTTCATGAGATTGAATGCAAGAATTAATTCATGCAAAGGGCTTTTTTTTTTCCCCAAGAGAGAGAAGGACAGTGAGAGAGAGAGAGAGAGAATCAGTTTTATTTAGTTTTCCCATGGCTTTCATTACTCAGACACTTTGGTGTGTATGTGGTGTGGCGTTTTGAATCCATGTCCTCGCACATGCCAGGCAAGCACCATAATCACTAAGCCACCACTCCAGCCCCACAAAGGGTTTTTGAAAGTAGCTACTACAGGGGCTGGAGCGGTGGCTCAGTGGTTGCCGCGCTTGCCTGGCATGCGCAGGTACACGGGTTCGAACCCCAGCACCCATGTACACAATTAAGTGTCAGAGCAGTGAAAGCCATGTGAAAAACTCAATAAAAATTGATTCTGTCTCCCTCTCCCACACTGTCCTTATCTCTTAAAAAAAAAATAAAAAAGAAAGAAGGTAGCTACTGCAAAAAAAAAAAAAATGTGCTCAATAAATACTAACTGTTAGTATGTTTCCATAGAATCAATGAGAGGATCCTGTCTCTTTGGGCATTAGAATTGCAGAGGGCCTCAGAGATCACCTATTCAGCTCCTCAGCACACATATAAGAATAAGGTTGGGTACATAGTTTATTTGTCTACAACTATACAACTTGTTAACAGGAGACCTGAGATTAGACCCAGATCCCTAACCTAGATCCCCAATCTGCCTCCCAACCTAATAAACTAGACTGTAAATCACTCTATTGAGTCTTGTATTTCAGTAACTCTTATAGAGACATGGCTCATGATAGGAGCAGTGTGGCAATAGCACCAGGACATGGCATATGAAGCCAATGTCTTAAGGCTGCATCTCCCTTTCACTAACCCACTCCATCTATACATCATACGACTAGAATGTGTGCATTCATCCATTCCCTCAATTCTAAATGCAATTCATTCATTAAAAACTCTCTCTTCTCTCTATTTCGCTGTCCTCTCTTTAAAAAAAATTGTTAAAAAAAGAGGGAAGTTTTTGTGACTTTGGTCCTGAGGGTGCATGTGTTTTCTATATTATATTTATGTATGTGGTTTTCAAAACTCTCAAGGACCCACACAACATGAATTTAAATATAATCATCTTTGGGTGATTTGGATTTGGTTGGTTTGGATCATTTCAAGATCTCTCTACCCATAGAAGCAGAAGGATTTTATTAGAAAATGGCATCTATCTTTCAATTTCTATTAAATTGCTAAAAAAAAAATCTCTGTTCTCAGACAATCTCAGAAGTTACATAGACCTTGAGCTTTGGGTCTTAAAGTATTCCAAGAACAGCACTGCAAGACGAAGTTCCATTCCTCACGCTCCTTAAGAAGGCCAAATGAAGAACTGGTGGAGGTATTCAATAACAAAGAAGCCAAATTAACAAATTACACCAAAATTCTTGGAATTTAACTTCAGGTTTATAGTATCAAGTTCAAGGTGTTTAGAATTATTAACATTAACCAATATAGCAATTCTTGGGGTTGGGGATTTAGCTCAGTGGCAGAGTGCTTGCCTAGCACGCACAAGGTCCTGAGTTCAATCCTCAGCACTAAAATAAATAAATAAATAGCAATTCTTTTGGTCAGCAAAAAGATATTTTGCCATCTTTTTTCAAAAATGATTTTGAAGGAAGAGGGAAGGATTTTTTTCCATTAAATGGAAGAGGAAAAGTGAAACAGAAAAAAGACTTAGACTCACCTCGACAGTCAAAGAGATTTAGAACTGGAAAAAGTCATCTGTCCAAGGACACACAGTAAATGAACAGTAGTCCTAGGACTTAAACTCAGGCTTCCTGATGCTCACTCTAGAGCTTTTTCAAAAAATCAGGCCACATAGAGGTATATTCATGTGAGATTATTTCTGGATTCTTTATTGTGCTCCTTTGAGGTATTGTATTGGTCTTCCAATACCACGAAGTCTTAATTGTAAGTTATATATTAAGTCTTCAAATGGGGTAGACTGATTCCTCAATTTTCTTTTTAGAAATTGTTCTACTATTATAGTTCTTTGTCCTTTGCATCTAAATTTTAGAATAATGTCATTTATATCCACAAAAAATTACTAAGATTTTGGTAAGAAGTATGTTAAACCTCCGTATTGATTTGGAGAGAATTTATAGCTTTACCATGTCTTCATTATGTTGCGTACTTCCAAGAACATAATATGTATCTCCATTTATTGAGATCTTCTTTTGACTTGTTCTATCAGGTTTTTAAATTTTCAGCCTATAAATTCTGGACATACTTTGTTACATTTACATATAAGCTTTTTAAATTTTTTATTAGTACAGTACCCTTATACATAGTGGGGTTCATTCTGACATATTTATAAATTAATATAACCATCTCAATGCCTAATAAATACTTCTTTCCCTCTTCTCCCCCCTCTCCCTGGTCCCTTTCTGTTCTTCATTGGCCTTCCATTTACTTACTGTGTTTTTTAAATTAGTATATTATAGTTATATATAAAAGTGGAATTCATTGTGAAATATTCCTACTTAACATAATCTGGTCAATTTCATTCCACAGTTCCTCCCCTTTCCCATCCTTTCTCCATCCACCTTGCTCCCATCCTCTACTCTACCATTCTCCCTTCTGTTTTCCTGATATTCTCCTTTTTTAAAATTCCTTATTTCTCTCTCTAATTTCAGCATTTGAAAGAAACCATTCAATCCCTGACTTTCTGAGTCTGGCTTATTTCACTTAGAGTGATGTTCTCCAAAAGTCAATAGCTTTCCTACACTCCAATAATGAATCTACTGAAAAAGTAATCAGGAGAAGTTTTGATAAAAATAGCCTCAAACAGCAACAGCAATGAAAAACTACTTGGAAAGACTTCTACGAAGAAAATTACATAGAACACTGAAAAAGGAAATTGAAGATCTCAGAAGATGGAAATGCCTCCCACACTCCTGAATAGGACCATTTATATTGCCAAAAGCCATCTGTAGATTCAATGTGATGCTGTCAAAATACCAATAACATTCTTCACAACTGGGAAAAAACAGTCCTAAAATTCATATAAGAGACCAGAAGATCCAGAATAGCCAAAGCAATACTGAGCAAGCAGAGTGATGCTGGAGAAGAGGGCTGTCAAACAACATAAATATGTAGGATACCATGGAGTTTTACTCAGCAATTAGAAACAATGATATTGCAGCCTTTGAAGGTAAATGGATGGCAATGGAAGAAATCATGCTGAGTGAAATCAGCCTAACCCAGAGAACCAA
>PVKS010053257.1:0-10465 GCA_004027875.1 Aplodontia rufa
AGAGCCTGTCTCAAAATTATACATATGCACACACATACATAAAATACAAACGCACACGCACACAGGCTGGGAATGTGGCTCAGTGGTTAAGCACTCCTGGGTTCAATTCCTGGTACAAAAATAAAGAGAGTGAGAAATTGGATTACAGAAAAGTTAAGGGACTTAAGCTACATCATTTGTTAGTGAGAAAATCAGAATAAAATTCGAAGTCACCTAAGGGCCTCCCGTGGGTAGGAGCCCTCTGGGCCTCCAATGACCTTAGACTTGTTCCCCACAAGGTCTTGTTTCCAAACTATGCTTCCATATCACACAAAGCATTGGGCTATAGGATCTTCCTGGTGCCATTTCCCTAGTACTTAAAAATCTATTCCTTCCATAATCTAGCAAGTTGTCTTCAGTCAAGTCAGACGCTTAACAGAGGTTGTCTCACAAGTACGGTTTGATGTGAATTTCAGGGTGTCGTGAATTAAAATCGAGACTATCCCAAAACATACAAAGCAACTTGTTAATGGTACCAAACTAAATCCCTCCTGCTGTACTTCCTGTCCTTCTGTTTTCAGAACATGGAAACTCTCTTCCCTGTGATATGCCTTCCTGAACTTGAAATCCTTAAACCGCTTTTGCCGGGGGAAAAAAAAATTCTGTAAACTTGCCAAAGGGGAAGGAAAAGGAAAGCTTAAAATAATTAAGTAAAGAAAGGAATAGAAAGTAAAATGTGCAAGAGTCTACTATCCTCATTCTCAGAAGGCCGAGCAAAGGTCCGAGGGCCCTGGCCACTGCCTCCGCAAACAGGAGTTACGGTCAGACCTGCTGGAGATAAACACTCAACTTCGCTCCCTGGTAAAAATCATCAAAAGAGGAACCGTGGGGACGGAGAATGGACCTCACGTGTTTATGTAGCCTCTACAGCTGTCCTCAAGCTGGAATGACCTGGTGAGATCATTGCTCAGGAAAATGCTTCTCAGACATTGGTGGGGGAAGGGGACACAGTGCTGCAGGCACCGCTCCCAGGGTTCCTAATTTCCTAAGACTGCCGTGGGACCTGAGAGTCTGCATTTCTAAGAAGTTCCCGAGTGCATTAGCTTTCTGTAGCTATTACAAAATACCCGAGATAACCAACTTAAAAGGAAGAAGGGTTTATTCGGGCTCCATGGTTGGTTGGCTTCCTTGTTTGGGGACCTGTGGCAATGCAGAACGTCATGGTGGAGGCGGAGCAAAGCTGTCACCTCACAACAGCCAGGAGGCACAGAGAGAGGGAGGGGGACAGGGTCCTAATATCCCTTTCCTGGGCACAGCTCGCCTCCCAAAGTATCCACTATTCTTGAAGTATCCACTATCCTCGTCCCAATAGCCACACCCTCCTGAAGTTTCACTACCTGTGAATTGCGTCAAAGCCTGGTGACCAAGCCTTTTACGCTTAGGGGACATTTCAGGTTCAAATTATCACACCAGATAATCCAGTTGCTGGGCCAGGAGTCCCATTCAGTACACAGATCCTGTAGAAGCTTAGATGAACCTCGAGCATCTTTGCCTTCAGAATCCCAGATCCTGGACCATGGCAGGTGCTTGGTGGACATTTGGTGAATGCTTGAGTTGGAAGCTACTTTATTTTATCTCTCATCAGCTCAATGTCCTCATCTGGAGAAGAGTCAGGAGTGAAGTATTTCTGATGCCCAGAGGACAGACACCCTCTTTCCAGCTGCTGTGCTGACTATCTCACTGCCTCTTGGACCTGGCCAGCCTCGAACAACAGGAGAGCTAGGGCACAAAGGAGAAGAGAAGGAGAGCTCGGAGGGCAGCTGGACATGGCCAGTCACCCACACTGACAGCCTTCAAGCGGGGAAGAGAAGCAAGCCTGAAAGCTTGCAGAGGTCACCAGGTGGAGTCCAGGTAGAACCATGGGGTCTGGTCAGGCCTAAGGAGGAGGACAGGAGAAAGAAGAGCCGGGGTTGAAAAGCAGGAGAGAGATCCCAGGTTGCCACCTCTGAACCCCCACAGCACCGCCAGGTATGGCCCCCAGCCTGGCTCTCCTGGTGCATCCCTGCAGCTGGCAGCTGACCCCTTCCCCTAAGGACATGGCTGCTGCTCTCTTATTCCTGCATCGAGCTACTGTGCTTCCATCACCCAGCGCTCCCCTCTCTCTCTTCCCTACTGATCTACGGATGCATATATTTACAGAGTTCTCTTCCTCCTTCCTTCTCCTCCCACCACCTTCCACCCACCCACAGCCCCTGCACCTGAGACCCTGTGCTTCCCAGGGGGCTCTCCCAGGATGAGGACTGAGGTTGACTGAATGGTCCCCCTCTGCCACCAGGGTGGGAGGAGGTTGGGGGAAGGGATGGGAACTCTGTGGGCTCCACTTGATTTGCAGCTCCTTGGAGGACCTAAAACTTTCTTGAAAGAAAAATGCAGAAAGGCCCTGATTGGCTAGCGGCTGGACTCTGGAATGTGTCGGTTACCATATATGCTCACATAGAAGAGGCCACTGCAAAAGAGGTGCAGATCATGTCCCCAGCCCCAGCCCTGGTGGGGCAAAAATGACCACAGGAGCACATTTATCCCCTGTTAAAACGCCATCTCCCGTCCTAGTCTCCTCCCCAGATGCATGATGATTGCTATAGACACCCAGTTTTGCAGAGGACCCATCTTGACTGGAAACTGAGGCTAAAATGTGTCGCTGAGAACAGAGGAAGGGCTGCTCTTCTGATTTTCCTAGGAGCTCATGATTTAAGCACACGGGACTCTTTCCTGGGGCTTCTCATAGGCAAGGATATATGGTACTACAAGAGAGGAAAGTGCAATCCACATCTCCTACCTTTTTGAATAGAGGAAGGAATTGGAATGACTTATAGCTGATCAATTCTCCAGGGACTGGAGAGCTCCTCCCCCACCACCTCCCTGCCCCCACCAGAAACCTTCCTCCCCCTTCCCACGCCCATCCCTGGCCAAAAGGGTTGAAGGGAGGAGCACAGAAATCGGGCAGCAGAGGAAGGAAGTTCGAGTGTCCCAATGTGTGTTCCAGTTACATTCCAGAGGCAAACAGGCAGGAAAATAGAAAAAAATAATAATAATAAAATTAGATCACCACTGCTTTGTATTATCCATGGCTCTGCAACTCTTCGTTCATGCAGATAACCACCAGTGGACAAAATTCCCATCCAAGAAGGTCAGAAATGGAAGGTCTCTGAGTCTGTCTTCATCTGTCCTTCATCTAATTTTTCAGTAGGCAGTTGTAAGGATCAGAGAGGGTTGGTGTTTTGACTATGGTCACACAGCCAGTTCCTAGTAGATCCAGGACTGGAATTCAGGTCAGAGTCCAGGGCTTATTCTATAATCTATACTTGATTTTTATTTGCACGCATGTAAGTATTTATTAGCTGATTCTTCCTTCAGGCAGCTCCATGGGTGAGATCAGTGGTCTGGATGGCAGGGTGAGGGCCGCTGATGGGCAGGCTGTCCATCACTGCGGGGAAAAGGACATGCTCTGGTCTAGGTGCAGACTGGTCCACATGCATCCCACCCCCATGGGGACCAAGGGCTGCAGCACAGTGAGACTGGTTGCACAAACCCAGAGTTAATGAGGGAACTGAAATATTTTTTGTCTTCTAGCCTTTTTTCTTTTTTTCTCCCAACAGCATATAAAAGTTCCAGTGAAACCCCCAGCCAGACACGTTCAGCAGACTCCTAATCGCTGGCTAGGGAGGTGCCAATCCCTTCTTGGTGATCCGGGGTGCCAGAGGGCAATGATCTCATTGGCTTCGCATCCTTCCCGTTCCGGGCAGCACAGACACCAGCGACACTTTGTGGCGACCCCTGCGTGTGTCTGTGTGCACACGAGGACATGTGTGCGTGGATCCGAGGACGTGGGAGGGTGTGTGGGTGTGTGTGCTTCCTGCACACCAGCTTCCTCTTCTTGCATTCACTGCCACAATCCTAAATACCAGCACAAGGCTTCCATTAGTGAAGCCCATTTTTGTACTGTGGATGTTGAACCAGGGCGGGGAGAAAGCAGACTGCTAGTGATGGATGGGGTTTTCAGAGGACTTCCCAGGGTGGTCCTCGAGGGGACCGGCGGAGGCATGCCTGCCAGCAGCTTCACAACATCCCCTCGTTTCCGCATGACTGCTGTGTTGGGGGCCTCTGCGGTGCCACTGGGCTCTCTGCACCTCTCTTTGTCCCCCTTCCTTCCCCTCTGCCTTGATCCTGCCCTGCCCCCAGCAAGGGACTTCCAGGTGACCTGAGCTCAGGAATGCATTTTTCTGAGCTCTCCTTTCAGAATAAAAAGCACATGTCCAACGTGCTTGCTCTTGATCATGGATACTGGATACGGCTGCCCCCTCAAAGGAAGAGACAGCTTGGGGACAGGAACTCACCAGTGTCACCCATTATTCCTGCATTTGAAACTTACCCATGTCCCTCTCCAGAATGCCAAGGTTTTAGCAACTTCATAGGTGAGATATTCTGGGATCCTCACTGGAAGGCAGAGACCCTGCGGGAGACCAGATGGATTCCCAGCCTCTGTGCCTCCCCGTGCCCTCAGCACCATGTGCGGGACACAGGATTCTTACAGATAACTTGGATTCTGTGGATACTTCCTTTGTAAACCACTTTCTCTTGGCTCAGTTAACCCTTTTGTTTTAAAAATAAAGGAAATAACCCTCCAGGAGCTTAAATGACTGGTCATGCAACTTAGTAAGGGACACAGTTCCCTGACCTGAGGTTCCATGATGTTTCCACCTTGCTAGCCCAGTTGGGGGGACCTAGAGCCACCACCCAAGAAAGGCCACTGCCCGCAGGGTGCTTTCTAACTAGCGGGGGACTCAGAGCTCTACAGGAAATACTTCAGAACAATTCCGCCTTGGGGACTGGTGGCCCCTGAAGATAGGACTGAATTGGATCCCATTATTTGAATTCAAGGAGGAGAAAATGGAAGGGCCCTAAAGAAATGGGGCAGTTCACTCAAGGTCAAATCACTGAGAACAAAAGCAAGTTAATCAAATCCTTAATCCAGTTGAAGGGTTTTCAAAGAGCTTTTGGGAGCAGGTGGGATGGCAGACTAGAGGCCCAGACCTCCCAGGATGAATAAAGATCAGTGCCCACATCTATGACTTTTTTTTTTTTTTTCTTCTTCTCCCAATTCAACATAGTAACAAAATACACCGAGTAAGTCAGGGAAAGTCCTGCAACCTCCCAAAATGTGATGGAAAAAAAAATAACCAGCTACCAGGGTAAACAATTCCTCCATCCTGTTCAAGTCTTGGAAATTTACATATTAAAGGCTCCGAGAAGTCCTGTAGGCAAAAACCAAAAGTAAACAAACAAAATACCTAAAATAGGAAAACTTCCCTCCAAGAATGGGAAAATTTTAGCTTAATCCCATTATGTGGCCTGGAAATTCTCTTTTTCTGCACCCCACGAAGTGCCAATTAACAATACCACGACCTAAGTATTCTGGGGAACACATTGTGAGAAATAACACCCAGAGTCCTCCAACAACATGAGCAGGGCTTCGGGTCAGTGGCCAGTGATGGATGGCCAGCATCCATGGATGTCTACCGCGGAGGAACAGACGGCTGCTTCGGAGAGCGGATGGACAAAGGCCCTTAGGGACTCCTTCCACTTGGGTTGCTGGTTCTGAGCTGGAGAGCCAGTGTCTCCTGTTCTACCCAGTTTCTGGCATAAGCTAAAGTAGTGCCCTCTCTGAGGAATCTGGAGCACATAAGCTGGAATCTCTTGTCTGGAATGGTTTTAGGGTCTTCTAGGTTTCAGATCTCCCAGCTGATACAGAGAAACGAATGCATCTTTTCCTCTCCTTCTGGAAGGAATCTCAGCACCCCCAGGCTACCACGCTCAGAAACCCACACAGCTTGCCAGGAACTGTGGCTCAGTTTACTCAGGTTATGCCCAGAGCCTAACTCAGGGCTCAGCACTGAAAAGAGTGGATGAGGGGCTGGGGTGAAGCTCAACCATAGAGCACTTGCTTAGCATGCATAAAAGCCTGGGTTTAATCCCTAGCACTGCAAAAATGAAGTAGATGCATTGGGGGAGAAAAAAAAGTGTGCTGAGCCGGAAGCAGAGCACTTGTGAGTTATTTTAATACTGTTTTCTCTTTGTCCAATCAATCTGTTGGCAGGGACTGTCTGTAGACTCTCCTGAAGAGCTGAATTTGAAAGAAGGTGAGGTCCTACTCTGAGTCAAGAACAGCTCAGCTTTGGGTTGGGGATTTAGCTCAGTGGCAGAGCACAAGGCCCCGAGTTTGGTCCTCAGCCCTGAAAAAAAAAAAAAGAAAAACAAAGGACACTCATCTGGGTGCTCCCTCGGGCAAAACTTATACTAACCTGGACTGACACAGAGATTAGCAATGCCAGGACACGTGCAAATTCGTGGAGAATGGCTCAGCTGGGATGGCGAGCGAGGGGGTGGGGTGTGACTCAGTGGTAAAGTGCTTGTCTAGCAATATGTGATGTGAGGCCCTGGGCTCCATCCTCAGCACCCAAAAAAAAAAAAAAAAAGCATAGTACCGTTTCCTCCACACCTACCCTGCCCCAACCTTTTTGATCTCCTATGGGCTCACCATGAAATCCTTACCCCAAATCTCTCTGCTTCTCCAAGCTGGCACGGGTGGGTCTGGCAAACACACACTACTTGCCCCCTGTCCTCCTTCCTCTTTCCTCCTCTCCCTCCTTTCCTGGCCTCACCCATGTTTCCCTCTCTCCCTTCATTCTTTCCCTAGCCTCTCCCCACTTCTCTTTCCCTCTTTCTCCTTCCAACTTGGGGTCTCTTTCCATCTATTGGGTGGTCAGCCTTGCTCCAGCCAAGCGACTAGTTTTGAGGAAACTCTGGTTGGGTGCAATCCCCACCCCACCCCACCCCGCCAGTCCCTTTCTCCAGCTGCCAGATTCAGGATGATCTAAGTAAGTGTCTGCATGGGGCTGCTGTCTTCAATGACTCCCTTGGCTAGCCCTCTGGGTAACAAAGTGCCATCAGAGAATATCTGTATTCAACAGGGGCAGCACATCTGGCCAGTTTGGGCACATCTGTTCACACCCTCAGAAACTGTGGCCCTGCTGATCAGGCAGGATGCAAATACACAGGGGATGGTTTGGACAGTATCTTGGTCCTGTTTTAAAGAGAGGGGGTTCTGCTCTGTATCCCTAGATGGGTTCGGTTCCAGCTAAAGCCCCTGACTTGCCTTGGAAACCCCAGAGGTGTGTTGGGGATGAAGGAGAGGGAGGGAGATACTGCACACACACCCAGGCTCCTTCTAAGCGTTGGTCCAGGGAAAGAAAGAGCTCAGGGGCCTGCCGGTGGGTGGGAGTGAAGTCTAGAGAGGAGACTGGGAGGCCCAGGGAAAAGGTCATGACCTCCTAAATACACAGGCACATGGGGCCCCCCAGCTTGGATCCCCAGGTGAAAGAGAGGAAACGGGAATGTCTCCGGGTCCTGACATGTGGTTGTAATGATCACAGACCCCTTGGGCTCAGAGGGACCTCCAAGGTCATCTCCTCCATCCTCCCACTTCCGGGAGAGGCTGTATCTAAACTGGTCAAGATGTGCAGGCGACTCTGTTCTTAAATTCTCTGGAGAAGGAAATAACTGAGCTCTTTTTCACTGGATGTCAGGCTCAGGATCCTGATGCCACTTTGTCCACATCATTCAGAAGGGTCATGGTTGACAGAGGCCACACCAGAGATTGCTTTGTGACCAGGCTAGATGTCAGGACTCCCAGACCTTTGGTCAACTGTGCATTGCGATACAAGTTTCCCAGGCAAGAAAGTTCTTACTGTTCAGCCTAAACCCTCTGGGTTTGTGCACGGGGTGAGCTCATCTACATGAACTATGCAAAGTGGTTAGAATGGTGTGACAAAGCCAGGAGCTTTGCCTGAAGTATTAGAGGTTGTCATTGCTGCTGTGTGGATGAAAATTAGTTATGCTTCAATTTACTTCCTGAAAGTACCCTCTGCCCTCGATGCTGTCCTGGAGGCCGAGAAGGGATCTGGATAAACATCTGACCATGGATACCTTCCCTGAGCTGACTCTCACCCCACCCACAGTCTGTCCCCAGCCAGGATGTGCCCTCCTTCCCCTGTGTGTTCCCATCGGCACCCCAGCTGACCTTTTGAAGGGGCTGAGAGTGGTACAGAGCAATGGCTAGGGGCTCTGAATGGTGTGGCCATATAATTTATTATCCAATCCAGGATGCCTTCCAGAGTGAAAGGACTGCTGTTAATTATGCAGGACGACAGGCAGAAATCAGGATTTTCCCAGGCAAAGCAAGACACTGATCACCCTAGCTCTGGGTCTGAATTAAGTCTCTACAGTTTGTTTCTTGCCTGATCCTGAGCAATTTAGCCTACTTTTTTGAGCTCAGATTTCTTATTGGTGAAACTTACCAAGGCAAGATGTCTTAGGGCAGAGGGTCTCAGCCTTTGAAGTTATTCAGTGATTGTCAAAAACAAAGATGTCCAGCAGCAAATGCTTCATTATCCCAGTGCTTACACAGACAGAAGGATCACAAGTTCAAGGCCAGCCTCAGCAACTCAGCAAGACCCTTTGTAATTTAGTGAGAACCTGACCTTAAATTAATTTTTTGGGGGGTACAGGGGATTGAATCCAGGGGCACTTAGCCATTGAGCCACATTCCCAGACCTTTTTATATTATATTTTGAGACAGGGTCTCGCTAAATTGCTTAGAACCCTGCCGAGTTGCTGAGGCTGGCTTTGCATTTATGATTTTCCTGCCTCAGCCTCCTGAGTTGCTAGGATTATAGATGTGCACCATCAGGCTGGGCTCCAAATTAAATTTAAATTTAAATCAAAAATTTAAAAGGGGAACAAGGGATGTAACTCAGTGGTAAAGCACCAATGGATTCAATCACCAGTACCAAAACAACAAATAACAACAAACAAAAATAAAAAACACAGGTTCCCAGCGCAAGCCCTAGAGGCTCTGAGCAGTTTGCATTTTAACAATCACCTGCAGTGGGGAGGGGAGGTGCTGATTGGTGGACCTGAGGTCAACTTTTCAGAAACACTGCCTTTGGGTCATGGCAAAATCTATCAGAATATCAGTAAAGCATCTGGCACAGACTGGGCCACCGTGCATGGCCATCGTCCTTCTGCTCCTCCCTGCCACCACTCACCTCTCCTCTCTGAGCTCCTTGGGGGCAAGGCTGTGTCTTACTTATCTTCAAAGGCACAGCGACAGCCTGGTGTATAGCGTGCTCTAACAACGTTTGAGGACTCAGTGATGCCCTAGAGACTCTTCCTAGACCCACATTTATGGAGTAAAGAGTTGATCTCAGAGGTCCAAGATCACCTGGATTCTGTGACAATGTGGATCCCCAGGCATAGCTGTGACATTTTGTCTACGTGTCCCAGAGCCCCCATTCCTGCTGCTCACCCATCCCAGGCTACCCTGAAGCCCATCTCTGAGGACTGGGGCCGGGTGGAGCACAAGTTTGCTGAGAAATCTGGCTGAGAGATCTGACCGTTACTTGGGTTTCATCTTGAAATGACTTTGAATGAAAACTGAAAGTAAAACTCCAAACCACCCACTTCCCTAGGCTTTCTACCCTCGGCAAGCTCTGACTTCAGCTCAGCAGCTCCTGTCTTTGAGGCCTCGCTCCTGCCACTCCCTCGCCAGCCCAGACCCGGAACCCCAAGGACCGTTGTGCTCAACCCCACCCTCTGCACAGCGCCACGGTCGCTGCTCCTCCTGTCCCCTGGCACCCACATAAAAGCCAGCCAGGGGTACAGTAGAGGAGACACACCCTTCATGCAGATCTAACACCCCAGGCTTCTTATCAACCCTCAGTCCTTTTTATATGTTGACTCCACTTATTAAATAAAAACTAACTCCAATATTTAAAAAAGTCTGTCCAAGACACATATAATGGCCCAAACTTCCGAGTGTGTGTTACACGTTAGTACCATTCAAGTCAAACACACTAAAACTTAATTTTTAAAAATATACATGGGGGTGCACTAGAGATGTAGCTCAGCGAGAGGGCACTTGCCTAGCACACGTGAGGGTTCAATTACCAGAACCATAAAAGAAAACATATTTTTTACTACAAAAGCAATATACAGGTGCTCATTGACTTACCATGGGATAATTTCGGATGAACCCACCAGAAGTTGAAAACAGGTTGAAAATACATTGAACACACCTAGCCCACTGAAAACGCCAGCATCGGCACATCTACCTGAAACACGCTCAGACACTTCCACTAACCTGCAGTTAGGCAAAAGCCTGTATTTATAATAAAGTATTCAACACCTCATGGAATTACACGAATTGAATATTGTTCTAAAAGCGAAAACGGGGCTAGGGATGTGGCTCAGTGGTAAAGCATTTACCTGGCATGCACAAGGTCCTGGGTTCCGTCCCCAGCGTGGCAAAAAGGAAGGAAGGAAGGAAGGAAGGAAGGAAGGAAGGAAGGAAGGAAGGAAATGAAGGGAA
>PVKS010053258.1:0-10467 GCA_004027875.1 Aplodontia rufa
TTTTTTCCCTGTATAATGTATGTATTTTGAAGCTAGAAAATGTGGAAGTGATTATAATTTCAAAACAGAATATTTCACTTAAATATTTTCATTTCAGATTCAATTTGAGGTTTCAAGACTAATATCAGTATCTGCAAGCTAATATCTTCAGGTCAACATCACCTAAGGATTCATTTAAAGGAAGAGGGAAGTGTAAGTGAGAATAATAATAAAAGTAAGAATAAATTAAAAATTTTTTTTGGAATAGTTTGTATATCCAATAAATATGCACGTTCTCATTTATCTTAAATTAATTGTGAAAGTTTGGTATTATCATTTCTATTTCTTTTTTGTTATTAAGAAATTTAGTTGTTGTACAATCAAAATGTTTCCAATGAAATAATATGGTATGTATATATTCTTAAAATTAGATTTATCCCCTAGAGCCAACCCAAATTTCACATCCTTACTCCTCCTCCCAACTCCCTTCCTGCTCCTCCTGATACATCTCTATGTATACCCTAGGTTGTGTGTTATTATTTCTTAAGGAGAAAACAACCTCTAGCTTCTAAAAGTAAAATAAATTGGCAAAGTTCATATCAATAGTACATGTCAGAGCTGAGATTTAATCAGGTCTGTTGAAAATTTTTAACCATATACCTCTATCATCTTCTTAAAAAAAATAAAATCACACAAGAAAGGTATTTTTATGCTTGTTTTGCTTGCAACATCAATTACTCCATACTCTGAATATTTGTCATTTCTATTGTGTTATTTGTACTAAAATTTTCCTCCTTATTTTTAGGGAAAAGGGAAGATGATGATCGAGTAGCCATCTTGTTTTTGATTATCCCCCAAATACTTCTTCAGATCAGAAACCAAACGAGGTGGTTAAAAAACAATCATATTAACAGACTAGTTGGCATATTGGGTAGATTTTCATTATGTCAATTCAGTCAAGTTTAAATTGTGGTTCCCAGAATGTCCTTCCTTGCAGAGTCAAAGTTAGGTTTAGACTATATTTTTTGTGATATTCAAAAGGGAAAGGTGAAACAACAGCTTTATTCTTGTTCTTCTCATCCTGTCTGAACACTGTATGAGGTACTATGGTCTTTCAAACTTTTGTGTTGCATGTGCCATCTCAACTTCTCTTCAGGGACAACAATTTGAGACTGCAAAAAACTCTACCTCTTACTGCATATGCTGGACTAGATGTGTGGGTTTAGCTCCATTAGGAAGGGAGTCAGATTTCCTGAAGGATATTGTAACCTCTAATCTGGGTGCCTGGAAGTAATGAGAGAATGACAGGGACTGTAAGCATCCACAGATGTACCAGTTTGTCCTTCCTTCTCAATTTCTCTACCCATCTCTGCTTTCTGACTACCTCTTCTAATCATTTCAGGCTGCCACACAAACAAAAGTAACACCCATAAGTTGTTTAACTGGGTACTACAATTCCCTTAAATGGATCTTATTGTTAGCAAATCCTTATCATAAGAAAATTTTTGCAGTTCTACTTCACTGATCAAACTGTAATTGAGGGAACATTTTTTTTTCCTTTCTTTTGTTTTCTTTTTTTTTTTTTTAACTCAGTGGTGCTTAACCGCTGAGCCACGTCCCTAGTCCTTCAACTTTTATTTTGTTTTGTTTTGTTTTGTTTTATTTTGAGACGTGGTTTTCCTAAGTTACTTAGGGCCTGACTACGTTGTTGAGGACAGTTTTGAAGTTGCTATACTCCTGCTTCAGCCTCCTGAGTCGCTGGGATTACAGACATGTGCCATATTGCCCACCTCATACAATCTTATTGACTAAATTTCATAACAGAAAATCTTCATAATTCCATGACATAATGGAGATTCATCAACCCACCAGCTGTGGTGCAACTGGCAAAAGAAAAGCATATGCATGTCCTTGGTTGGCAATCTGAAAAATGTTTTCATAATGAAATGCTAGCTATATATGTTAGTCCATTCATATTGGCATAAGAAAATATCTTAGAATGTAAATTTATGAACAATAGAAATTTATTGCTCACAGTTCTGGAGGCTTGGAACTCCAAGAAGATGCCAGGAGATTTGGTGTCTGTCCAGGGCTCATTCTCTGCTCCAAAGACAGTGCCTTCTTACTATATCCTCACATGGTAGAAGCAGAATACAGTGTCCCTAAGGCCTATTTTATAAGGGCACTATTTCATCTGTGAGGGCTCTGCCCGCATGGTCCAATCACCTCCCATTAACCCCAGATCTTAATACTGGGGATTGTGTTACAACACATGAATTTTTAAGGACATAAATACTCAGACCATAGAAAATGAAAGATTCACAACACCAACTCCAGTCTTAGAAAAAAATGTTAAATCTAAATCTGAGCAAAACTTTAGTGTCAAATTTAGTGTATAGGAACTACAGCAAATGAAAGCATATGTAAAATAGCATTATGAGGGGAATAAAAGAGTCTGGAATGTGAGACAGTCTCCAAGACAACTGATAAACTTTCTTCAGCAAGATAATAACATGGAAGAAAAAACACTTGAGAAGCATAATAATCAAAGGCATCGTGTGGACCTCATTTGGATACTGATTTGAATAAACTGTAATGTAATAATAGAATTGAGACTACTAGAGAAATTTGCTATGCAATGGATAATGGAAGATAATTGTAAATTTTTGTTGTAATATCATCATTGCAAGCAAATAATTACTTTAAATAGATGCATAATGAAATATATAAGGAGAAAAACGAGAAGGCTGAGGCTGGGATTTTCTTAAAGTATATAGTCAACAACAGTAACAGTAAAAGCTAGATTAAAGAGGTTTTAAAAATGTTGAGAATTATAGAATCTGGATGAACAAATGAATAAGTATAATATTCTCTTTACCTTTGTTCTATGTGTGAAAATTTCCTAAAAAAATATGAACATCTAAGATGTTGTGTATTGTCTTTAGAATCAGACACATAAGAGAACACAGGACACTATGTCTAGTTATAATTAAGCAGAGCGTAAAAATTAGAAGAAAAGAGTGTATAAACCTGAAATAATAGAATTGTTTCAGACTGTGGACACTATAAGAAGAATATAGTGTTGGTCTCCATGTCCTTATTTATTTATTTTCTATTGAGGAGTCCAGTTGTTATAAAATCATAAATTCATATAACAAAATGATATGTTTTTTATCCTAAACCATACTTAACCTACATTGCCCACATCCTGGTCTCTTGATTCTTCTGTATTTTGCTCCTATAACAAATAAAAATGTCAATATATATAATGTGTGTGTGTGTGTATACATGATTGTGAATTTTTCTGAATTAAATGATTGCACAGATATTCTTTGATTTCTCAGGGAGGTAAAGAGTATGTTACATTGTTGATTGTCTCCTTAGATCCCTCCCTATTTTCCCTCCCTTTTCCATCCCCCTGCATCTCCACTCCCCCTTGCCCTCACAAAAGTCTATGGTTCCCATAGATTATTTGTTGCTTTACTTTGTGGGTTGAATGCATGAGTTTGACTATATTTTCACCCAAGCCTGGGTTTAGCTCTAGCATCTACAAATGAGGGAAAACATTTAACCCTCAACTCTTTGGATTTGGCTAACTTCACTCAGCATGATTTCTTCCATTGCTGTCCATTTACCTTCAAAGGCTGCAAAATCATTGTTTCGAATAGCTGCACTATTTATCTGAACTTTTAGATTCATTCATCCGGTGAGGGGCATCAGGGTTGATTCCATAGTTTAGCTATTGTAAATTGAGCTGCTATGAACATTGATTTTGCTGTGTCACTGTAATGTGCTGATTCTAGCTCTTTTGGGAAAATACCCAGAATAGGGATGGCTGGTTGGTAAAGTGGATTCAACACTAATGTTTTGAGGAGTCTCCACACTGTTTTTCAGAGTGGCTGTACCAATCTTAAATTCTTCCAACAGTGTGCTAGTGTTCCATTCTCTCCACAACCCATCCAGTATTTATTACTCTTTGTTTTCTTCATCTTTGCCAGTCTGACTGGAATGAGGTGAAATCTTAATGTAGTTTTGATTTGCATTTCTCTTATTACTAGTGATTTAAAATACTTTCTCATGTATTCATTGGTTTATTCAATTTCCTCTGTTGAGAAGTTTCTGTTTAGCTCTCTGGCCCATTTATTAATTGGATTGCTTGTGTTTTGATATTAAATTTTTTGAGTTCATTGTAAATTTTGGATATATATCCCCTGTCAGAGGAATCACAGGTCATGTTTCTCCCATCCTGTGAGTTCTCGGTAGTTTTGACCTATTCCTTGGCTTAACAAAAGTTTTTTTTTAATGTAATGGCATCCCACTCATTAATTCTTGACTTTAATTCTTTCACTTTGGGAGTCTTGTTGAAGAAGTCATTGCCACCTCTCACATGCAGCAGTGTTGTCCCTAATTTATCTTCTACCAGTTGTACATTAACTGGTTTAATGTCTATTTGTTTGATCCATTTTGATTTGAGAGTTGAAGATCTAATTTCAAATTCCTGCACCTCACTACTGAGTTTGTCTGACCCCATTTGTTAAAGAGGCAGTTTTTCCTCCTTGTTATATTTTGTCCCACTTTATGAAAGTTCAGATGTTTAAAGATTTGTTGGTTTATCTCAGACTCTTCTATTCATTCAATTGGTCTTCATTCCTAATATGATACCAGTACCATGTTATTTTTGTTACTACAGCTCTATAGTATAATTTCAGATGGTGTTGCAAAATCATCTGTCCAGCTTTGCTTGCTTAGTAATGTTTTGGCTATTCTAGGTTTCTTGTTGGTCCAAAATGGATTTGAGAATTGTGCTTCCTATATCTATAAACAACGACATTGGAATCTTGGTGAGGATTGCACTGAATTTGTATACCTCTTTTGGCAGAAAGGCCATTTTAATTATATTAATATTTCCTAACCAAGAACATGGAATATCCTTCTAATTTCTCAGGCCTTCAATTCTTGACTTCAAAGATCAATAATTTTCATTGTAGAGGTCTTTTAATTCCCTTGTTAGATTAATTTCCAAGTATTTTATTCTTTTGAATAATTGTAAATGGGACCGTTTTCCTAATTTCTTCTTCTGTCCTATTATTGTTAGCATATAGGAAAACTACTGATTTATTGGTGTTAATCTTGAAGCCTGCCACTTTGCTAAATCTTTTTAGAAACTCAAGCAACTTTCTGATAGAGTTATTTGGATCTTGCAGGTATAGGATCATATCGTCAATAAAAGTGATACTTTCTCTCTTCCTATTCTCATCCCTTTGATTTCTTTTCTTGCCTGATTGCTCCAGTTTGGTTTTCAAGGTCTATATTGAATAAAAGTGGTGAGAGCTGGCATCCTTATCTTGTTCCTGAGTTTTAGTGAAAATGCTTTCAGCTTTTCTTCACTTAGTATTATACTAACTGACAATTAGTCATATATGGCCTTTTCCAAGTTAAGGTATGATCTTTTGATTCCCTTTCACTCTAGAATTTTGAGCATAAATTGCTGTTGGATTATATCAAAGGCTTTTTCTGCATCAATAGAGATGATCAGATGGTTTTGGTCTTTAATTCTGTTTAAGTGATGAATCATATTCATTGATTTGCACATTTTGAACCAGCCTTGCATCTCTGGAATGAAGCCCACTAGAAGATAATTCTTGATGTGTTTTTGAATATAGTTTGCTAGTTTTCTTAAGGATTTTTGTGTTGATGTTCATCAAGGTTATAGGTATGTATTTTTCTTTCTTTATTTCCTTTTTATTTATTTTTTATGTGTCTTTGTTATGTTTTGGTATCAAAATTTTGGTTCCCTTATAAAAAGTGTTTGGGAAAGTTTCTTCCTTTTCAATATGTTGAAATAGCTTAACAAGGAGAGGTGTTACTTCTTCCTCATAGTTGTGGTAAAACTCAGTAAGGAATTCATGAGGTGCTGAGCTGTTCTTCTTTGGCAGGCTTTTAAATGCTGTATGAAATTCACTGCCTGTTATTTTGCTTTGTGGAAATTCAATATCATCCTGCATCAATTTGAGGATGTTGTACATGTCTAGAAATGTGCCCATGTCTTCCAGATTATCAGATTTAGAGGAGTGTAGTTTTTCAAAACGTATTCTGATTATTCACGTGATTTCCATATGGTCAGTGGTGACCACTCCCTTTTTGCTTGTGATTTTGTTGATTTGCTTCAATTTTCTACTTTTTGTTTTTTACTGACATGAGCTAAGGGTCTGTCAATTTTCTTAACATGTTCAAAGAACCAGCCCTTTGTTTCATCAATTATTTTTATTGTTTATTTTGTTGTTGTTGCTTTCTCAATTTTGTTGATTCCAGCTCTGATCTTTCTTATTTTATCTTCTGCTTACATCAGATTTAGATTTTTCTTCCTTTCGTAGAGATTTGAGCCAGAGAGTAAGCTTATTTATTCAAGATCTCTCCTGAATTTTAAAGTAAGCACTCACTGCTACAAATTTTCCCATTAAAAGTGCTTTCATGCTCTCCCAAAAATTTTAATATGTTGTATTTTCATTCTCATTCTCTTCCAAGAATTCCTTGATTTCTCCTCTTATATCTTCTTGGACCCATTCTTCATTGAATATTGTATTATTCAATATATATGTATATGTAATATCTTTGGCTATTATTGCTGGGATCATGGCATCATGGTCTGATTGATAGGTTACATGAATTAATATCTCCATTTTTATATTTGTTGATATCTCTTTGTGACTAGAATAGGATCTATTTTGAAGAAGGATCCATGCACTTCTGAGAAGAAGATATATTCAGCCAATTTTGGGTGTAATATTCTGTGTAGATGTCTCTTAAGTCCTTTTGATTTATGGAGTTGTTATGCTGGAGATTTCTTTATTATTGTTTGCTTTGATGATCTGTCTAATGGTAATGGAGGAGAATTTAAGTCTCCCAGTAGTATTATTGTGTTGAGGTCCACAAGTGGTTTTATGTCATGGAGCAAATTTTCCACATAGTTGGTAATGTTGGTGTTTGAAGAGTATATATTTACTATGGTTATATCTTCCTGTTGTATTTTTCCCCTTATTAGGATGTAGTGGCCTTCTTTATCACTTCCGATTTATATGTGATTGAAGTGTACTTAGTCTGATAAAAGTATTGCAATAGCAGCTTGCTTTCACATGCCATATGCCTGATAGATTTTTTACACCCTTTCATCCTTAATCTGTGAATATCATTGGCTATAAGGTGGGTCGTCTGTGGGCAACATATTGTTAGTTTTTGTTATTTTATTCAATCCTCTAATGTGTGTCTTTTATTGGTTCATTGAAACCATTCACATTCAGTGTTAGGATAGTTATGTGGTTGTGGTTCATATTCATCATGTTTTATTAGTGAGTTCTGTGCTTTTTCAGTTATCTTTTGATATAACACTTATTCAATTTCTTATTTGTGGTTTTTGTGGAGTGTTTGCTTGTTCTTCTATTTGGAGTTTATCATTGAGGATTCTTTGTTATGCTGGTTTTCTGTTCATAAATGCTGAAAGTTTGACCCTATCATGAAATATTCTTATTTCCCCATCGAATTTGAAGCTGAGTTTAGCTGGGTATAGCATTCTTGGCTACAGGTTATGGTCATTCAGATACTGAAAGATCTCCTTCCAGGATATTCTTGCTTCTAGAGTCTGAACAGAAATGCCAGAGGTGATCCTTATTGGTTTGCCCCTGAATGTGATTTGGCATTTTTCTCTTGACACTTTAGTATTCTTTCCTTGATTTCAGTGTTATTTATTTTCAATATGATGTGTCTCAGTTAACTTCTCATTTGATTAGGCTTATTTTGTGAGCTTTACACTTCCTGGATAAACATTTCTGACACTTTTCTGATATGGGAAATTTTTTCTTTAACTATGTCATTGAGAACATTCTTATACCATTTGTTTGTGTTTTGATTACTTTCTGTATCCCAATTACTCTTCCATTATTACTTCTTATTTCATCCCAGACATTTTGAAAATTCTGCTTATATTCTGTGACTTTTTTCTTTTTTTGTAATCTGTATGCTAAAGCTCACTCAGCCCACCCAGAGGTTCTTTCTTCCACAGCTGAGGATCTATTTTCTATATAATTAAGTCTATTATTAAATTCTTCCATCATTGTTCTGATGTGATTTTCTAAAGATTTTAGTACCATTACTTCCTTTTTCAGTATGTCTATATCCTTGGTAACAGATTTTTTTCCATCTCTTGAGTTTTCTCACTTAGTCCCTTCATTAAATCTTCTTTTATTTCATTGTTCCTTATAGTAATCATATTATTAATATTTATTTCTAGGTTTTCATCATGTTCCCTGTTCATGTGTTCATTGGTTGGGGAGTTGTGGGCTTGAGGTGAACCTTCTCTATTTTGATTGCTCATTTTTTTTGTAATCTTATTCTGAATCTCTGAATTGAGTTTCCCGTATGGATCTAGGCTCCAGGGCATCAATCTAGAATCTGTTTAGGATGTGGGGCAGCCTGCTGTATTGTAGAAACAATGTAATAGGGGTGTATTGCTGGACTCTGAGGTCTCGTGATGGGCTGCAACAGGCATCCTGTGTGCTTCAATGTGACTTAGAATTCTTGGCAGCAAGTATGGGCTCAATATATCTGGACAAGGTGAGTATGAGAAGTGTCTGTGCAGCGGCTGTTGAGGTCAGGATGTTTGTCAGGGGATCCTGAGTGTAAGTGAACTACACATGTATGTAGGCCCAAACCTGAGGCCTAGATCTGTACACAGTGGCTGGGTGAGTCAGCTCCAGTGGGGTCCTGGGCAAGAGTGTCCTGCAACTGCCTGAGGCCTGGATCTGCATGTGGTGGCTTAGTAGTTTGGGATTTGGGGAGGGGGAATCCAGGTGCAATTGAACTGTAGGTGTCTGAAGGCCCCAAACCTGAGGCCTCTATCCACATGCAGAACTGGATAAAAAGTAAAATTACAAAGACATCTCTAGGTAGTATAACTATTGGAAATATTATTTTATTAGCCAAATGAGAATTTTAATTTGCATCATTTTAAAATTCCCTATGCTAACCTTTAAATGCATTTAATATACATGTATATATTATAGTCCTAAGATACAAACACTGTAAATACTTAGAATATACAAAGTTCATAGATGTATGTATATTATATAATATATGTGTATATAATATGGACATATTGTTTATGATATATATCATTTATTAATTTATCATATAGCCCACACACATGCACATTATATATGCACATACATACATCACTTATATGTTATATGTATCAGTGTAGGTAATATCAACCAATAAAATAAACATGTAATATCCTCATGTCTGCAATACATTAGATAACTTAGAGATACCTTCAGTTCCTGTTATAAATGATTGAAAGACTGAAGTAAACTAAGGGTACAGTTTCCATGAAGGAAGAAATCTGTTCTTTTTCTTTACTACTCTTCTATAATATTTTTCTAAATCAATGTCCCTGTATAACATAACTGTATTTTAATAGCATTTTATTATGGAAACCAAAGGAAGATATAAATCGTTCCATATTCCATAGCTCTTTGTGGCTAACTCACTGTTACAAGCTGTGTCATGACCATGGCATGTTTAGAAATCTAAGAGAGTGGAGGAGAAGTGAAGTAATGCAAGTAGTTTCAAAAACATGCTTGAAAATGTTCTGATAAAGCAATCTGTGCAAAATGTGTGTTTCTATGACCTACGCTATTTAAAATATGTCAACCATACAACATGCATTTTTTAATTTGATAGAATAAAGAAAGAATAACATTAAAAAATTTAACGTAATTTCCTTTTGTGATAAGACCTTTAAATATTCCAAATCAGTGTATCTTCTTGTAGCAAATAGCTTCAAAATACCCCTCAGTGAATGCTCTTATTGCTATTCATGCCTTGGTATAGTTTCTGGCTGGTAATGTCATGGACTCTAACATTTACTACAGTATTCACTTAGTTGTAATGAATAGACTATTGCAAACATTATGGGATATCACTTCTGATATAAGGATATGATAGGACTGTGGTTTCTGTCTTGGGCATCCTCTTTTGTTCTTTTCCTTGCTTTATCTAAATAACCTTCATGGTCGATCTATTATCTAGTCCCCTGACTCTGACTCATAAGCCATCGGTGAGAGCTGACAGAACAAACTTCTTCAATATCAGACCATGTCAAAGATATGTCTTTGGCAAGTATACAACTGAAAGGTTAAAGTTGTTCTTGGGGAACCTGATGAACCAGGACCGTTTGAATTCCCCAAACTGGACATGCATCATAAAGTTATTGATGCTTATTTGAATTTGTAAGAAACTAGCTAACTGTTCACAAAACTTGTTTTCCTTTCCTCCTCCAGTTAGAATCTACCTCCCTAACTTTCCTGATAGTGAGGTGTATGCTTGTTGACATTTAATTGAATTATGGACTTTGACTGACTATTGTCTTAGTGAGAATTGCTACATACAAAAGCAAACTAACACACAAGCAAAATGAATCTTTTCAATTTTTTT
>PVKS010053259.1:0-10465 GCA_004027875.1 Aplodontia rufa
CCTGCGCCCCTCCCAGCCATTCTTACCGGGTGTCTGGAGGTGATGCCTCCTGTGGCTTTGCCTTGGTCTCCCTCATGATTACTAAAGCCCTGGGCCCCCAGCAGCAGCTTTCCCAAAGCCTTCCCTGCCTTCATGCCTACAGACCACAGGACCATTGTAATTGCTGCTGTTCTTTTCGTTTTCTGAAATATCTTTCCAGCATATCGGGAAATCCGGAGGATGTTATTTTTTTCCAGGGAGATGTGTCTTCATACTTTGTTTTTTAAAATTGTTGCAAGAACAATACTAGGAGACACTGCTGTCTCCATTTTCACAGGTGGAAAACAGACCCAGGGATTTGAATAACTGTCTGGTCACATGGTTATTTTTGGTGTTGTTTGTCACGCACATTTTATGGACCACACAGGACTTGTGTAAATGGACGCACATTTAAGAAGTGTGTGAGAAGTTGCTATTTAAAAGACCTCTATGGCGCACAGATTAATTCAACAACTAGTAACGGGAGTTAATGACTTGCTCTTGTGAGGTGAAAGCAGACAGATGAAGCTAGAGAAGGGACAGACGAGCGAGGTCAGCAGGCACAGGTGTGCGGCCGGACAGGAGCAGCTCCCTGCTCCGCAGCAGCTGCAAGAAGCCTGTAACTGGCCGACAACAATTCACTAAGCATTTCAAAGGAGCTGGTAGAGGAGTGTTTTGAACTTCCCAACACCAAGAAATGATGTTGTCTGAGGTGGCAGATGCACTGGTCACCGTGGTCTGATATCGCACACGGTACCCGTGGATTGAACGCCCAGGCTGTGGGTGGCGGGGTAGGACTCTGTCTTAAAAGCACATCACAGATAAGCCTCGGCAACTCCCCAGGCAAAGCCAGGTCTTCTCTTCTGAAGCTCTAGACCTTCCCCCTATACCCCCAGCTCTGCAGCCAATGGGACCTCAAAGAGCAGGCAGGACCAGGTCACTGCCTGTCAACCCCATCGCAGCAGCCAGTGGCCCCTCCAGGAGCAGACTGGATATGGTCACTGCTTTTTAACCCCAATGCAGCAGCCAGTGGCCCCTCCAGGAGCAGGCTGCACCAGGTCACTGCTTGTTAAGGTCCCAGTGCCTTGTGTCAGAGGAAGCCCTGGCAGGAGCAGGAGGTTCTGTGTGGCCTCCTTTGCCTGCCAGCCTCCTTCCCACAGCTCCACCCTCACTGGGCAGTGGCCTGGGTGCTGGGCCTTGGCCCGTGTGCACCTCCAGCTCTCTTCCAGAAACACACAGAATTGCCTCATGGTCCTCGAGTGTTTCCTGCAGCTTCTCCTGACTGGTGCCCGTCCCAAACCTACTTGATCCTACCACCTCCCCAACACACCCAGGCCTGTGGCACTCCTGACCCCTCAACTGAATTGACTGATCTTTTCAAATGGCATTTTTCTTCTGCTAACTATTACAGACTTGACCTGCTTGTCATGCATGAATCGTGTGTGGGTGTCTTCCTCGCAGAATGAGGACCAAGCCCTTCTGTTGGCTCCTAAGGGGTCAGACCATGCCTGGCGCAGCAGGTGATCTCTGGATTTTCTGACTGGTACTTGGGAATCAGCTAGAACTACACTTAGCCTCCCGCTGTTGGCTGCGTGCTTGCTTGGGGGAGACTGAGGCAGGGAGTAGAGTGGCTCAGGTTCTGACCCCACGCTCCTGGCCATCCAGGACGGCTGCTCTTCAGGCACCTGGACTTCAGCACCCCCAAATCCTCCCTGGGCCTCATGCCGTGAATGTCAGCGGCACTTAGAGTGACTGGGGCTGGAAACTACAGGCCCTGTCTCCCAGATCCCTCCACCCAAACCCATGGCCTTGGCTGGTTTGCACTCCTAAACTGTTCACGCTTGTACACCCACGTCCACCATCCAACTGCTCCCCTCGCCTTGCTTCCTTCTGCCTTCGCGGTCTTGCAGCCTCCGTCCCAGCCCTCGTCCACGGCTCCTCTCCATCTGGGAGCCTCTCGAATCCTCCCACATGCAGTCCCTATGTCCCGGGGCCACGGAGTGTGATGTTGTTTGGAAGTGGGGTCTTAGGCGATCGAGTTAAATGGAGTCATCGTGGTGGGCCCCACTCCAGTGTGTCTGGTGTCCATAGGGAAGGAGGAATCTGGACAGACAGACTGCGGGGAAGTGATATGAAGACAGGCAGACGGCTGTCACAAGCAGGGAGAGGTGGGCGCGGACCTTTCCCCACTGCCCTCAAAAGTCCTGGGCTCCGTGCTGAACTTCCAGCCTCCAGAACTGCTGGGAAATGTATCTCTGCTGTTTAAGCCACAATCCATGGCAATTCCTTATGGTAGAAAGCCGAGATGGTAGCCAACAACTTTTAAAAATGCATTTAGAGGCCTGAGCAGTGGCTTGGCGGTTACCACGCTTGCCTAGCATGCACACGTACGTGAGTTCAAACCCCAGCACCACACATGCACTGAAGTGTCTGAGGAATGGAAATCACACGAAAAGCTACATAAAAATTGCTTCTCTCTCCTCTCTCCTCTCTCTCACTGTCCCCTCTCTCTTTTAAACAAACATACATTTAAGCATCTTTATTTCATAGCTAGTAAGAATTATCACCGAAGTGCGACGTCTTTACCTGGGTTCAGCATCCTCTAGTTGTTTCGGCTTCTGTCCTCCCCCTTGTTTCTCCCTAGTTCCTTGCTGGAAGGGCGAATGCGCCTTCTATCAATCTTCACCATTCTTCCCCACAGCTAAATCAGCACCTGAATTCACATCTAATCGACAAATCATGCTTCAAAGGCTCAGATGCTTTCGCTACGCCATCGCCTGAGCAGCAGATTCTCACGGGGCTGTTTACAGAAAACACAGTGCCTATGGAAGAAGAAGCCCCAAATGGAGAATGCTAAGACGTTCTGATAACTTGGAAATTAAGGTGAAGGTCGGAAGCCACTCACAGTCAGACACAGTCCCTTAAAGGGTTTAGGTTGGACATAAAGCCACAGCGCTGGAATACTGGATTCCTGCCAACCCAGCACACGGCTCCCTGCCCTCTCCTCTGCACTCTTGGTCACCGTCTCTTCTGCCTGAAATGGACAGTCTTCTCTTCACCCCCAGGGGGGTGCCCGGAGAGCTCAGACTCCCCCACCTCACTCCCAGCTCCTTCTGCAAGGGGACACCAAGGCCTGTAGGTGCCAAGGACTCAGGGAAGGCTTACCAGGACATCTCAGGCTCTTGCATGCCATGCCCAGGTGCCGGCTCAGCATTCTCCTCTGGCCCTCTGCAGCTGGGGTTCTGAACAGAGGGCCAGGACTGGCTGCATGCTCAAGGGGTGCGCCCTCCCAGGCCTGGCTCCTTTTCTTCCTCAGGCGAGGCTGTTCCACATTCCCCCTGATTCTCTGAGATAATCCCATAAATTGCCTTTTTTACTCAAGCTTGCACAATCAGATTACCGTATTTAGAACCAAAAGGACCTTAACTATTGCAATTCCCTCCATTACGGCTGTGAACTAAATTAGGCTTAAGGACCTGCACAGGTCTGGCTCAGCAAGGAGAGGCACAGATTTAAGAAACCTGCCTAAGTCACCACGTGAGCCAGGCCACGACTCACCTGGCTGTCCGGGACCATGAGTGGGCACATCTGGGGAGCAGCCTGCAGTTTTCTGAGGCAGAACTGAAGGGCTGCAGCTGCGTCTTCCAGCCCAAGGAGCACTTAGAAAAGTCAGCTGCACAGAGAGCCACGTGGAGCCCAGGTTCCAGCCATGTGCACACACGTATCCTCGAAGTGTCCCTGCCATCCCCTGGTGCTTTAGACAAGCCCTGAGTGGCACTAGGTTCTAACTCAGCGTCAAGGGCCCAGAGGATGGCTCTCAAATGGCTGGCTGAACAACCCATGGGCCATCACAGAATTTGCTGAGGTTTTGTTTTTCTGAGGGGAAGTGCATGCAAAAGTCCAAGCAAATGCCCAGGAATCGGCACGAGCGTCGTCCACTGCTGAATGTCCACTGAGTTTCTGCCACTCTGGGGGGACGCCAGGGGGATGCCAGGCTGGTCAGCGGGTGAGAGGGTGCAGCTGCAGCTTGGAGCTTCTGCCCTCTGGGTGGGGACAGCAGGACAAGTCTGGGAACTGGAGCTGGAGGCTGTACTACCTTTGTAAGACAAACAGTGCTGGGATCAATGGGCTCAGGTGGGAGGATCTGCCTCCTGGCCTCCCCGAGGAGCTGACTCAAGCTGGTTCCCGAAGGAGCCAGCCACGGCTCCTGTGGGAACGGTGCCTCCTCCACATGTGGACACAGCAAGGGTGGCTGCCCACATGTGGGGGCAACTACCTTGTGCTGTCACTATGGACAGACGGCTGCGTGTTGGGACACTCCTGAGCGAGAGGCAGCGTGGGACCCGATGAGTTGAGATGGACTGGCCAGAGTTGAGATGGACTGGCCAGTTGTGCAGGGTCGTGCAGGCTCTGGTAAGAAGATGGGGTTTCATTTGGGGTTCAAAGACAAAATCAAATTTTTAAAAGAAAGAAGTGACACTGAATTCTCATTTGAAATAGGTCACACTTGCTCTGCGTGGAGCAGGAGTAGAAGCAGGAAGTTGGAGAGGAGGATGGACAGAGAGGAGGGCAGGCAGGTGCAGAAGACAGTGGACGTGAGGTGCCCTGGAGGGAGCTCGGGGGTGTGCTGAGGGAGGCAGGATGGGGAGCTGGCGGGCTGTGGGACAGGCGGCACTGAGTTTCCCCGAGAGGTCCAGGGGAGCAGTTCAGCAATGTCCGGATTGGAGGTGTGGACTGTCAGGTGTGGCACAGGAGCATCAGGAGACTTGCAGCAAGCCCGAGAGAAGCCACCTGGGCTGGACAGCCAGGGGTGCATCTAGTGGGCCTGTGGTTAAAGCCGTGGGGGTGAGGGAGCAGAGGGCTCCTGCATCCCGCCACAGAGGAGGAGGCCCATGAGGACCCGCGAGGGGTGTGGTTTGTGGAGGCCACAGCAGGTGCGGCTTCACCAAGGGCCATGTGCTTGGAGGAACCAGAGTCTGCTTGTCCCCATTGATAAGGGCTGTACCTGAGGACAGGGGACCTGGGGCAGCATTCTGAAGGTGTGATGCTGTGACAGCCGGGAGGTGGCAGTGAAGGTCTGAGACACATTTCCTTTCAAAGGACTTTAGAATAGTAAAGATTAATTTCCTTCTGGAACGTACACCATAGGTCAAAGCAAATGGCACCGTTCATTTTTTTTTTCCTAATCAAGAAATTCATTTGTGTTTCACATATTCCTTACACATTTAGTTTTTTTCTTAGTTTTTTTCAAATAAAGTTCACATTTAATTTAGATTGAAAAACCTTTACAAAATACATTTTCTTCTCCAAAAGTAACACCATGTCATTTCTAGATAAACACAAAATATTAATTTCATAGATTTTTTCCAGATTTTGCTAATAGATCTTTTTTTTTGAACAACCATACAAATTTTTAACAAAATAATAGTTTTGTATAGTTTCTGGATGCTAGATTTACCCCCAGGAGTGCACCCCCCCAATTTCCCACCTGTATCCCTCCATTCCCTTACCCACAATATCTCTAAAAAAGTATTAGGCTGTATAACATTACACCTTGTCTGGATTTAACACATAATAATAGACCACCTTTCTCAATGGCCAGGGTCTAGTTCCAGCCTCCACAGGAGACATTCGACCCCTGGATCTCTGGGTTAAGCTGATATTACTCAGCATAATTTCTTCCATAGCCATCCATTTACCTTCAAAGGCTGCAATATCATTGTTTCTAATTGCTGTGTAGAATTCCATGGTATATATGTACCACAGTTTTTGGATCCATTCATCCAGTGAGGGGCATCTGGGTTGTTTCCATAGCCTAGCAATAGTAAATTCAGCTGCTATGAACATAGATATTGCTGTGTCACTATAATGTGCTGATTCTAAATCCCCTGGAAACATAAGAGCGGAATAGCAGGGTCGTATGGTGGGCTCATCCCTAGTTTTTTGAGGATTCTCCACACTGCTTTCCAGAGGGGCTGTACCAGTCTGCAGCTCCACCAACAGTGTGTTAGTGTGCCTATCTCTCCACAGCCCCTCCAGCATCTATTATTGTTTATTTTCTTCATTTTTGCCATTCTGACTGGCGTAAGGTGATATCTTATTATGGTTTTCATTGCATTTCTCTGATTAATAGTGATTTAGAGCACTTTCTCATGTATTCATTGGCTTGATCAATGTCCTCTGTTGAGAAGTTTCTATTTAGCTCTTTGGCCCATTTATTAATTGGGCTGTTAGTGTTTTTGTAGTTGAGATTTTTGAGGATTTTGTAGATTCTGGATATGAGACCCCTGTCAGAGGAATCATAGCCCATGATTCTCTCCATTTCCGCAGGAAACCTCTTGACTCTTGTGATTGTTTCCTTGGTAGTACAAAGCTTTATGGCATCCCAATCACTGATTTTTGACTTTACTTCCTTCACTTTTGGAGACATGTTGAGAAAGTCTTTGCCAATTTCTCTTCCATCAGTTGCAAGGTAGCTGGTTTAATTCCTAGCTCCTTGATCCATTTTGATTTGATTCTCACGCAAAGAGAAAGATATGGGTCTAATTTCAACTTTCTGCAAGTGGCTGACCAGTTTATCCAGCACCATTTGTTGAAGAGGCTGTCACTCTTCCATGTAATATTTTGCCCCCTTTGTCAAAAATCAGATGTTTAAAGATTTGAGGGTTTGTGTCAGGGATGAAACAGGCACCGTTCATTTTTGCCACAACCCTAAATGTTGAATGAAAGTACGTGAATAGCAACACTAACAGCAGACATCCCTTGACCTGTGGAGGTGTTAGGCCACGCAAGTCCATCCTTGGGCAGGTGTTCTCTGTGTCTGGGGTGATTGCAAATTTCCCAGTGATTAGCTCCAGTGCTGTAGCCTCGCTGGCAGATGGGGTTGGAGCATCCCACGCGGAAGGAGGCCAGAGCTGACTTCTGAAGCTGCTGATGTGCCAAACCATTGATTTCTGGCAGGACCTGAACTTTCTGAGCCTGAGGCAAAGCTTCTGGAAAGTGAGCTGGAGAAGACAGACACCATCAGACAGGACACCTCAGAAGAGGCAAATCGTGATTGTGATGGCAATCAAGCCATGGGGAGCTCTGGCAGAACTTGCCCGAGGATATGGAGACAATTCCAAGCCAATCGGCCCCAGTGCCTGATCCTGCCTGCACTCTAAACGCCCCATCAGCTTCCTTATTAAAACGCAATTGCTACCATATGGAGGGAGTCTGGGGACTCAGATCCTCAGCCCCAGCCATCGGCCCAGCCTAATGAGTGTTTTCTGGTGATCAGACTCTGGCAAAGGACAAAAGCCCTTTTGTCTTTAAATAGACTTGGTTATAAAGATTAGCAAATCCCCTGCAAGGTTGCTGAATTGACACTATTCTTCGTAATAGGCAAGATGTCTTCAGACGGGAGGCAGGTGACTTTGTGAGGGCACTTGGCAGCTCCCCGAGAGTCCTTGAAACCCCCCCACAATGGCCATGTACTGCAGGGACGGGCCCTCACCTCACTGGTGGAAGGTGGCGCAGAGACCCTGCGACCCAAGAGCAGTGGGCTCATGCTGACCATCTAAAATGCAAACCTGGCTTGGCTGGACCAGTTTTCTCCTCTGGGTGGAGGGAGCTGGGGTTTGTGGTTTCCGAAAGGAGTAAGCTGGAAGGGGAGGACTTAGGTTTTTGGCGTCCCTTTGGGTCAATGGTGCATTGCAACAGGGAGCTGGCCATGCAGCCAGGCCACCATCTTCCAGAAGACCCAGGAATGGCCCTGGCTGCAGGTGGAGGGAGAGGCCACAGGGGTGACTCCTGAGAACCTACTGCTAGGACCCAACTCTAGCAGACTCCTAGCTGTCAGCAGCTTCTGCTTTCAACGTTTCTTAAAAGAAAATGCAGGTCTAGCTTTGTTTTCTGGAACACACTCTTGGATGGCTGTTGATGGGGCCCATTCCACAGGATTCAGAGCCTCCACAACACTTGAATTTCCACATTGGTTGCACTTCTGGCTGCCTCTGTCTAGCAGTGTACAGCCTCTATGAATCTTAGAAAAGTGTTAGGGAAGGGCACCATATGGTTTTGTTTGTTTTGTTTTGTTTTGCAAGACAGCAGGTTAAATAAATCTGATAAGTTAAAGAATATCATAGCATGAATAAAAATTCCTCAAAGACGTAAGTGTAAAATCAGAAAAAAATGGGTCTTCAGCACCAAATGTTCAGGCACGGATGTTCAAAAAGGAATCAGGCCTAGAAGCAGCTGAGCAAAGCTTGTATTGGGATTAGCAGCTCTCGGGCCAAATTCATCTGCCTGACAGAGTGAGGGCAGGTAGGGGAAGTGGCACACAGCCCTGGCTGGGCCATGACTTTATCTGGAGTGGGCAGAGGAAGTCCTTCGGAGATTGGCTGGTGACTCCCATCAATCATTGGGTGATTGCCAGCATCTGATTCTCTTCACTTGCGCACGGCTGCCTAATGCTCTGCCCCCACCCAGCTGCCTGGAATCAACCTAACATCTCGACCTTTTTGGTGACATAGAGCATCGATTTCCATCTGGCTACTTCCTGCTGTTTATGGGGGGGTGTGTGGGAGGGGAGGTTCGGGCCTTGGTTTGTCGGTAGGGAGGCAGCTGTAAGGGTGCCAGAGCATTTGGTTGTATGTTACTCCAGCGACCTCGCTCATGAATTTCAGTAGAACCTATAAATGAGACTTGAGAGAACTTAATGAGCAGCAGGAGGAGTAGGGAGTGGGCGAGAGATCTTGAGTTTGGTGGCCCAGCATGGTGGAAGTCCAGGACTGGGACTTCTTCTGGGAAGGGCGACTTTTTAAGGCAGGAGACATGGTACCAAGGGGAGTGGCCCAAGAGTTTGGCTGCTGTTAGGGTGGTAAGTATAACTGTATGGGGTCCAGTCCAATGAGGTTGCAGCGATTGAGGATGTAGTTTCCAAAGCAAAACTGTGTCACCTGGTTGAAGAGAAGCCGATTTGGGTTGTGGTCTGGCTGGAGACAAGGTGGGGATGATGTGGGGAGACGGCGGTCTACATGTTCCCTTAGGAGTTTATGTAAGAGTGTGAGAAAGGGTAAATAGGATGCCAGAACAGGAGGGGTGACTGGAAAATTTTGGTTGATTAGGAAAGGGTACCCATAGAGTAGCTCAAAGGGCTGAGGCCTGAGAGTGCCCTAGGGACTGCCCGAATTTGGTTAAGGGCCAATGGAAGGAGAATAGGCCAGGAGAGTTTGAGTTCAATAGTCAGTTTAGTAAGATGGTCCTTGAGAATGCTGTTAGCCCTTTCAACCTCACCCGAGGATTGGGGTCGATAGGGGATGTGGAGCCTCCAGTCAATGTTGAGGCCTTTGGAAACTAGTTGGACAACCTGAGAAGTGAAGGCTGGACCGTTGTCTGACTGGATGGATGCAGGAAGTCTGATCTGCTCAAGAAGGATGGAGGACATGGTGTCTGCAGTCTCCCTGGAGGTGGGGAAGGTTTCTATCCAGCCAGAAAAAGTATCAACCAAGGTGAGTAGGTAACGGAGCTTTCTGTGTCTTGGCATGCGGGTGAAGTTGATCTGCCAATCTTCGCCTGGCTGGTGGCCCCTCATCAGGTGTGTTGGGAGCTTAGGTTTGATGCCCCCTTGGGGGAAACCATGGAGCAGACATAGCAAGCAGAGTGCACCTGCTGCAGAATGGCTTTCATTCCTGGGAGATGAAACAGGGGTTGGAGGAACTGCAGGAGAGGCTTGGGGCCAATATGAACAGAGCTGTGAATGTCCTTTAGCAAGTTGTAAGCTTGCTGTTTGGGAAGGGCAATCTGGTCCCCCAGGAAGATCCAGCCATCACCCCCAAAATGGCCACCCTGAGTTATCAGGTCCTTCTGCTCCTGTGGAGAATATTCAGGCTTGATGGCAGTGGACAGGAATAGGATGGGGACTGTTGAGGACTTTGTTGTTAGCCCCTGAGTTATAGAGTCTGCCTTATTGCCCATGGCCATAGCATCTGAGGAATTTTGATGTCCTTGGCAGTATATGATGGTAACTTGGGATGGCAGCTGAAGTGCCTTCAAGAGTTCAGAAATTAGGGAGGCATTGACCACTGGTGATCCCTTTGTGGTTAAAAAACCCATGCTCCTTACAAATAGCTGAATGTAGTGAGCAATTAAGGAGACGTATTTGGAATCTCTGAAAATGTTAATCTGTTTACCTTTGGAGAGCGTGAGGGCCCTAATGAGAGCAAAGAGTTTGGCTTTTTGGGAGGTGATCCTTTCTGGAAGGCATCTGGCTTCCAGAATTGAGGCAGTGGTGACTACTGTGTAAGCGGCTCTATGGTGTTCATTGGGACCCAGCACAGAACTGCCATCTACAAAAATGGTTAGGTCAGGTGAGGGTGGTGGGTGATCAAAGAGGTCCTCACGGGGTAAACGCAGAGCCTCCAGTACCTGTGGACAAGAATGGCTGATGGTTAAGGGAGGTGGGGAC